>VMDR010019474.1:0-18308 GCA_007922815.1 Macrotus californicus | reverse complement strand
ATCCACTTCTAAGGCTGACAGTTTTCAAGGTAACTGATTCCAAGGATGAGCAGCAGAATATATTTTATTTAATAGCTATGAGAGAGGGGTTTTCATAAACTTTTATTCAAAGTAACTAGATTCACACATTCATTATAAAGGATGTTATGAAAATGTAAAGTTCATTAATGTGCTGTATATTTTTATCCCCTTGAATGTAATTTAGAGATTATATACTGTAATAGGATTTATGACATTATACTGTTTAATCTTAAGGGTGTTACTAACACATCAAGGACAGTTGGCAGTAACTGAAGTTTGCCTGAATTTTAAGAATGTAGTAGTATTACAGAATATCGTGAGTTTTACTTAATACTTTTCAACAAGGTTTATACTCTTAGACTATTTATAGATTCAAAGGAATTTTTTTCTCCAGGCCAAAAATAAAATCTTTAGAAACTAACAAGGTGAGTTAACAATGAAATGATTATTTCTAAGGTTAGGCTAAATTTAATTACGACATGGGAGAGGGTTATGGCATCTCTTCAAAGTGTTTGTTTCTGTATATCTGGATTTGCTCCTCCCAGTAAGCTAACTGGGGTTCATAAAATGGAGCAGTCTTTTCTCTCCGGTTTGACACAGAAAAGGAGCTCTGACTTACAAAAGGTAAGTGTATTTTCCCATCAGGAGTAGCCAAGCCATTCTGAAATGGAAGGTCAGCAGAGACAGTGGCCCACCGAGCCTTCCTCGGTGTTTTTTCTGTGTTCAGCAAACACATGGAGATTCTACTGGCATAAAGTGTGCATTTTGTTTGAGTCTTTACATCATTGCTCAGTGTCTTTTGTTTTCTATTTAGTTCATTCGATCGTTTCTTTTATGTTGGATTTAAATAGTTTAGATTGTAAGCTTCTAAAAGGGCAAAGAGTCTATCTTTTCAGCTTGTGGGTTTGACAATATCGTGCACAAGTGGGTACTTACAAGCTGTTTGATGTTACTGTTTCTACTTTGGAAAAAGAGGATCAATGGAAAGAAATGAGGAAAATGGCTGTTGTGTTGAAGATTTATAGAAATGAGATTTTTCACACAGTTGCCCTTCTTTAATAAAAGATGCAAGTAGTAGTTTTACTGTCTTTTTGCCCTATTTTGAATTGGAGGTTGCTAGATGTATTTGTCTTATGTTTTATATCTAGATACATTGAAAACCCCATCAGACATTATTATTCCTTTTGCTTTCCATTTTCAAACAATTTTTTTAAAGAATTTGAGTTTTCAGCCATTATTTCCTCAAATACTTCTTTCTATGCCACACTCTCTCTTCTTCTGGTTGGACTCCAATGAAATGAATATTAGATCTCTTATTTTTCACAAGTCTCTAGGGTTGGTTTTTTAAAAATTTCGTTTTTGCTCTGTTCAAAATAGATATTCTCTATTAACCTATCTTCAAAGTTACTGGCTATTTCTTCTATCATATTCAGTTGGCTTTTGAGCTTGTCCAAGTGGATCTTAATTTTGGTTATTTTATCTTCCAGTTTCTAAATTTTTCTTTTGGTTCTTCTTTATATCTTTTATTTCTTTGAAGAGATTTTCCATCCTTTCCATTCATTCTGTGAGTGTTTGCTCTTGTTGGAACATTTTCATAGTAGCTTCTTTTGAAAGTCTTTGTCAGATAAATTCATCATTTGTGTTATTTCAGTGTTGACATCTGTTGTCTCCTCTTATAAGTTGAAGTTTTCCTGATTCTTCATGGTCAAGTTATTTTAGACTATATCCTGGACAATTCAAGTATTACATTGCGAGCCTGTCTTGTTTAAATTCCTTGGTAAATGCTGAGACTTTCGTTTTAGTTGGCGATCAGTCTGGTCGGGTGCAGGCTGCAGGTTCTAATTAGCCTCCTGTGTGTTGTGTTTTTAATATCGGTTCCTATTACAAAACCTTTCCAGTACAATATGAATCTGGCCTGCATGTGTGCCAAACAGTGGCCAGTCTAGAAACTGGGTGGTTGCCTGTCCCATGGTTTACTTCTCAGAGTCCATGGTGTCATATTTAAGCATCAACTCCATGCATGCACACCTGAGAGGCGAGCCCAGAAGTTCATAAACAACTTCATAGTACTGCTCTCCTGAGCTTCTCCTTTATAATCTCCCTAGTACTTTTTGGTTACCTGGACCTCCCTGTTTGGTCCTCCAACCACAGAGTTGGGGCTTTACTTACCCCATTCTGCTGTATACTTCTCACAATGGTGCCTACATGTGGGGTGAAGTAGCAGGTAGACGGAAAGAAAAAAGTGAGCAGTAGGAGTTCATGCCATCATCCTCTGGGAGGTTTCCTTTCCAAAGGTTTAGACTCCAGACCCCATTGCTGCTGTTGTCCCTGCCTCTACTGCATCACAAGATTGCTTGAGGTCTGGGGTACAAAAAGAATGTTGAAAAGAATACAAATCTGAGGAGTTTTCTCTTCTCTGCATGCCAGGAGACTCCTGATTCTCAAGCTACAACTAGAGGGCTTGTCCCTGGAGTTCTCTGTTTGCCCAAGTGCCCACTTGTAAATTTCTCTGTGTGGAGTCTAGGCCAGAGGATACAAAAGAGAGGAAGTAGTAATTTACCACTGGTTTGGTGATAATTGCAATGCTGATTTTCCCTAATCTGCCTGCTAATGTTTACTCTTCAGAGCCCCTAAGTGCATTCTGTCCAGGTTTTATACCTGCATTCAGTGGGAAAGACAGGGGTACCGCGTGCTTATTCCATCTTATCTGGGACTGGAACTCCTGATATATTTTTGAAATCCCCCCAAAGTACAGAACATGTGATGCAATTGTAACTCTAGAGTATGAGTTTTCCTTCACTCCAATTTCCTGCCTCAAGTTGTTTAACCGTTTGAGTCCCAAGCAGCGCGATCGCGCTGCTGACAATACCCCCTGGGACTCAAACGGTTAAGAGTACGTGTTAGAACCCACATGTGGAAACTAGCCTATTTATGGATACATTAAAAGTGCAAATTTGAAAAACATTTTGGGCACTGGAAGCCGTTGTGATTTTTGCTTTTTCAGAGAAGCATGATACATAAATCTTTTCCTACGTAAAAAGTAATTTTATTTTTATGTCTTTCTAATTTGTCCTAAAATTCTAGTCTGGATACCTAATAGCTATTTTCTAGCAAGATTCCTTGTTGACTTATTAGAAGTGCATTAGGTTTTGCTTTTTTTTTTTATCACCAGTGAATTTTTTAAAAGTATATTAAAAATTTGTCTTTCTCATAGTTTTTTTTCTCTTCTTTCTTCCTTATTTCATGTTTCTTCTACCTTTCTTTTATTTCCTTTATGTTTTTATTACTCTATTTAATCCCGCTTCTGCCTCTCCCATCTTAAGGCTCAAAGGGGTGGATAGGAATTTAATAGGTATCCCCTTCCTCCCCCAAATGCTGTCTGCCTCAGCTGTCCCCCTGGCTAATTAGAATTCCAAAGGGCATTAATAACCATTTCAATTAATCGGATTATACCTACAGTTGCTAAAGGTGAGGTTCAGGCTGTTTAACTCCCTACTGGTGAACTTAAACACCAGTCAAAACTGGGTAGGAATTCAACATTTTATTTTCATTTCTGCCCTATGGAAGAAAACCTGGAAACTCCCTGATTTAAGGATTATATAGACCACTCCACCTGCTCACTTGCAGCAGCCTAGTTTCCAGCAATGCAAGGAAGCCCTACCATTATTTCAGCCTTCATTAGGAGACAAAAGCTGAATTGCTTGATCTTGTGAAAATATATTTGTATTGTTTGTGAAAGTCACTGGGGGCAGAGCTGTAGAAAACCCTCTAACAGTAAATAATCCTTTAGTTAAAGGCAAAAGTGTTATAAGAAGCTGAAAATTCTCTTAGCCACTAGTGTTGCAACAATAATTTGACAATAGAAGTCTCCCTAGGGACATTAAGCAGGTGGAAAAACAGCTTTAATTTTAAAACTCTCAATAAAAAAGGAATGGAAATTGAATGACCAGTCTTAAGGGTCAGAAGAAACCCTGGTGGGAGAGAGGGGGAGGAGAGAGGGCAGAAGAAACCTGTGGGTCACCTAGTTCAGACTCCCTCACAGTGGCACGCTTCCTCCAACCCAGCGCACACGGTCACCTAGTGCTCCTCGGCGAGTGCTGAAAAGATAGCCTGGCTTGCAATCAGATGGCTTGTCAGTGTCAGAGAATCCTGATCTGAAATTAATCTTTTGTTTTCTTTCACTACCCCTTCAGTCATAAAGCATTATTTGACTACAGCTGCATGTTTGCCTATTCTCCCTACTTTTCTGTCCCTGACTCCACCACTAGATCAGATGTTTATTTTTGAAATTTAAAAATATGTTGGAGAATAAAATGTTTAATAAGGGTGGCCGTAAGAGCATTCTTCATACATGGTTGAAGTTGAAAATTTTTAAACCAAGAATAAGAACAGTCAGATGAAATCTATGTATCTCTTTCCACGTATAAGGCTGTTCCTCACTTTTTTTTCACTGCTCGTGTGTGTGCCAACTGGAGAAGTCTAGGTTGAGGAACTGAGTAAGAAAAATTAGTTGGTTTGAGAAAAAGACATTTACTGGAATCTGCACGGCACCCCTTCAACAAAGATATCTATTAGTCAATAGATGTCATCCATACACCTGTCTAAAGTGACTCATTTCTTTTCCTGATTACCACTTACAGATTTTTTCCTTTTTAAAAAAACTTCACACAAAATGTAAACTTCATACATTGGGATTATTCTTTGGTCCGGATCTTTTCTTTGAATGAAATAAGCTTTGGGATGCTTATTTAGATGTTCAATGGAACAGTGTGGAGAACAGTAATTGTGTTTGGGCTAAAGAATTAATCCATTTAGTCATGGGCAGCATTACTTAGCTTTTCTTTAGCAGCTGAATTGTGGTGCAACGTAGGCGCTATTTTAGGATGTTAGCCTCAAATAGAAACTTTTAGGAATGAAAGTTTATTTGTATTGATGAACATATGCTTTTGAATAATGAGCCATTGAATTGATTTCAATGAAATTGTTTTTTAATTTGCAGTTCTTATTTTATGTTTAACCATGAATTGAAAACAATATCTTTGTACTGCCCAAATTAAAAAAAAAAAAAGGTCTTGAGTCAATAAAGTGCATTCTGACAGAAAGAGTGGTTTAACAAGAAATAATTAGGGTGGCTTCAGAAAGGCTGTAACTTCAGCATTTTCTGATGGTAACTACTACACTTTTGTGTCAGTCAGGCATTCTAATAACGTTAATTTTATCAACTGTAATTCATTCAAAAATTTACTTAATTTTGATATCTAACAGGCCAAAAAAGGGTTTTTGGAAAGTTATTTTCATTTCAGCATACTAATTGTTTCATATATTATGTAAAACCGTTTTTAAATTGTTAGTTTAAATGATTGGGTGGAAGGGAATTTCCCGACTGAAGAATCTTGCTGCATTTGTGTTCCTGTAACTAGTCTGCCAAGGTCTGCAGCCTGAGGAAAAATCAAATAACTTTTCTTTAACTTGGTGCTTATCATAGCCTGTTGCTGTTGGATTTTTCCTGATTTCTTACACATTTTATAGGCACTACCTGTTAGCACATTTTTATTGAGCATCTACTATCTGCCTGGTAGAGTTTAACGGTACTGAGATGGGTGGATAGATAGCAGGACAGAAGAAACAAGTTCTCATTTCAGTCCAGACCTTCAAAGCAGGACGTTAAGGCTGTTGAGCTCACCTGCAAACCTCTTTAGAAGTTGCCCTCAAAGAATTAGCTCTGTATTTGTGTGTGCGTATACATGTGTGTGGGGCGAGGTACTAGACTTTTTACACTCTGCAGTAGAGTTTTCTTTTTCAACAAATGCTTTAGTGAGAGAGAATTCCCATACCATAAAATGTACCCATTTGAAGTGTACAGTTCCTTGTTCTTTTTTACCTTACTCAGAATTGGGCAGCCATTATCATGTAAATGTTAAAACATTTCCATTACTCCAAAAAGAAATCCATGTCCATTGTCATCATTCCTCTTATTCCTAAAACTCTCAGTCCAAGGCAACCACTAATCTGCTTTCTGTCTCTGTCGGTTTGCCTGTCCTGGACATTTTATCTGCATAGTCAGTCATACATTATGTGCTTCTTGTGACTGGCTTCTTTCACTTACATATTTTCAAGGGTCATCCTTACTATATAGCATGTATCAAAACGTAATGCTTTTTTATGACTGAATGATATATTCCATTGTATGGGTATACTGCATTTTGTTTATTCATCAGTTGACGGACATCTGGGTTGTCTTCAGTTATGGCTACTAGAAAAAATGCTGCTATGAACATCTGTGTACAAGTTTTCCATGGAAACATCTTTTTAACTGAGTGTATACTTAAGAATGGAATTGTTGGCTCTTACTCATTTTCTCTTTTTTAGAATGCATAAGTTACTGTTATCTTGGTGTCTGTTTCCTCCCATCCATCCTCACTGGGTCTCTCCAAATCAGGCCCCGGTTACTTCTCTGACCATCTCTCTAACTCTACCTGAGGAAATTGTATTTATCTTTAAAGGCGTGGCTCAAATGTATCCCCTTTGTAAGATAATTTTCAGTCCTACCCATAAATAATTATTTTTTATAAACCTTTAGCACTTGACTCATTGCTATTGTATTAAATTTTGTGATAGTTACATAATGTGTTTCTGTACATACTAGATTTTAAATTCTTGAGTACAGAGATTGCTAGGAATTGTGTGTGTGGGTTTTTTTTGTTTTTTTTTTTAAATACTGCAAAATGCCTGGCACATAGCACTTAGTGAGAGTTGTTGAATTAACTTTTGGAGTCTTTTGTGTAGTTTTTCCATAATATAAATCCATCTTACACACTACTGAATCTCCTATTTCTCACCCTGGCATTGAAGACTCTCTGGTTTTGCTCTGGCTGGTGTGGCTCAGTGGATTGAATGCCGGCCTGCAAAATGAAGGGTCACTGGTTCGGTTCGATTCCTAGTCAGGGCACATGCCTGGGTTGTGGACAGCGTCCCTGCTTGGGGGCATGCGAGAGGCAACCAATTGATGTATCTCTCACACATCGATGTTTCTCTCTCTTTCTCCCTCCTTTCATCTCTCTCAAACAAACAAACAAATAAATAAAATCTTTAAAAAATTTTTTTGAAAAAATGTTGTTTTCCTCACATTTTCTTGTTTTCTAGCTTTCTCATTTCTTCCTGCTTTTCCCCTGTGCAGAATGTTTCTTTCTATCCTGTCTTAACCTTTTGATAGCCTTCTTGCCTTTCAGGCCTGATTTGTGAATCAGGTCATCCGACATGTATTCCTAAGTGACATTTAAGAATGTCCATTTACATTCCTTTGGTCAGCCTAAACTTTAGAATCTGTATTATGCATTTAGCTTGTTTTCTTAGTTTTAGACCAAAGACCAGAATATACATTTGGGCAGTCTCTAGTTTTCAAAGTCTGTTTTACAAATTAGGTACAAATGAAAGACCACCAACACCTGTATGTGTAACTCCGTGTCCTAGCCACACAAAACAATTCTCCCCTCCTTTCTGTTCCCCTGTACTGCTTTTCTTTTTATTCTTGTTAAGATGCCCTTCTTTTTCCTTGGTAGGTTTTTGGCAAGCTTTTTTGGTAAGACTAGGACAGGGTAACTACCTCAATCTTTGTTGAGGATAGGCCATGGATGAGTTCTTTCATTTAAGGCACTCATTCGAATAACTATATGTTTGCCAGAGAGGGACCTAGGAAACTCAGTACCTTTTAGTGCCAGATGTTTCCTGGGCATGCCATACTGGATTTCTATTTTTCTGGGGGTATATATTTATTTATGGCTGTTTAAAGGTACATTTTAGCTCTGGCTGGGTAGCTTGGCTGGTTAGAGTGTTATCCTGATACGCCAGGGTTGCGAGTTTGATCCCTGGTCAGGGCATGTGCAAGAAGCAACCAATGAATGCATAAATAAGGGGAACAACAAATCAGTGTTTCTCACTCTCTTTCAAAATCAATCAAAATATAAAGGTACATTTTATTTTGCATTGAAAGAAGCAGTATTAGCTACTTGTAAATCGACGACTGTGATACTAAACCAGTTCTTAAAAAAGGGTGGTAGTTTCATGTAAATCCATGGGAGAAGTTTCAAAATGAACTTATCTTGGGTTGATAGCTTCTATTTATTTTTGATAGCCCAGTTCTAGAAG
This sequence comes from Macrotus californicus, assembly GCA_007922815.1. Lineage (NCBI taxonomy): Eukaryota > Metazoa > Chordata > Mammalia > Chiroptera > Phyllostomidae > Macrotus > Macrotus californicus. The sequence goes on along the minus strand of VMDR010019474.1, from coordinate 10,142 downwards.
AATGATAGTGATAAGGCATTAGAATCGAATTATTTTCTAAGAGGCCCAAGGCAGCTTAAGAAAATATTGAAGATGGAAGAGATACTGAGTGTTGTGTAAAAAATAAGTAGAGGAATATACTATGGTAAAAGAATGTAGGAAGTATCCGGGCTTTGGATTCAGATAGACCAGGGGTTTCTGTTTCAGTTTTGCCACCTGAGCCTCGGAGTTTCTCTGCCATAAAAAATGGAGATGATGCCACAAAGCTCATTTATTAGGAGTGAATGAGAACCTGTGGAATGCACTGATTACAGCACCTACACACAGTAGCTAAATCCAGATACTAATTCTTTCTTCCCATGAATGTCTGTTGAATCAAATTGCTTCTATTCTTTTGCTTTTCTCTTTCAAGAATTTCCTTCTCCCTCCTTAGTCAGTCTGTTGAAATTTCATCTTTATTGAGGCTTTTCTTGTGTAACTTTTATGACCTGATTTTCCTCATCTGTAAAATGCAAGAATTGAATTGTCTTCATTATGATTCTTAGAGTCAGATTCAGATATTGATACTGCTCTTTGAACTCCTCTGACACTCACCTGTACTACACAATTAAGTACACCGATTGACCTTGTACTTGGTGTTAAGTTTTCATACGGATGTGGATATATTGAGGACAGGCTCTCAAAATTGGACAAATGCTCTTCTCTCTGTATTTATCGCTGTACTATAGAGGTATTTGAATATAGAGTGGAATATTATTCTTGTTTTGTTGGGTCAGTATCTTTTTAATGGAAAATTGGGTGATGGTTGGAACCCAGATTGGAGCATGTGATTTCACTGTCATGTAAGAGATAACATGGAGGTCCTATGAGAGACTTCAGAGCCTACTTAGTAAGTGGGTGGGGTAGATTTAAATAAATAGAGCCTGGCAACTCAAGAGCCAAGAATCTTCGATTATACAGGTAGGGAAGTAAGCGGAGTGAAAACTGGGAATTTCATATAGAGAACTGAATTATTTGGAATAGTGGTACTCAGGAAACACATCTGAATGAGTAACAGAGAATGTGTATCGTTAGATTAGTACAGACTCTAGAGACATTTGGAGGTTTGGGTGGAGCTTGGGTTTGCACATCATGCTTTAAGTTTAAATGATGTATTCAGTATTTTCATGGAGCGTTTATTCTTCTCAAAGGGAAGATTTATTTTGGGTGTTGTCTTGGTTAACTTCAGGAAGGCTTCTGTGTGAAATTATGCTGGAATTGGTTTTAAGGATGTAAATCCCTTAAATCCACAGCTTGAGTAACAAATTGAATCTCTAACAAATGCAAGGAATTTAAGAGAAAAATCCCACTTATGAAAGAATACCTAATGTTATATTACAGGTGGTTATTATATACACAGGTTCTGTATCCAAAGGATATCTTTGTATATCACTGCATCGTTGTCATCGACCGCTTTCACGTAGGCATTGCAGAGTCGCCACTCAGGTTTCTTGGATTTCGTTATGTTCCATAAAGGCCATGGCCTTGTAAAGCATGCTGCATTGCGTACCTAAATGCCTAGATGATTTTGTTGAAAAAGTCAATCAGCATATACCTGTTATTTTAAAAGCCACTGTAGGCACAGCAGAAAAAAATACACTACAGTTTCTGTCGTTCATTCTTTTCCCATCTCCTTCAGATTGATGAGAACTACCACCAAGAGGTGGCATTTGTGATGCAGTCGGGCAAACCAGTGTGTTTTGTGTCTGATGTAGCCGTTCAGCAAGAGGAAGATGACTCTTTTCTGGGGTAAATGTGGGACGTTGCACGGAGAAAGACAGCCAAGTCCGAGTCCTGGAGATTCAGACTTTGTGTGCAAAAAAGGCAAAGGCATTTAAACCCAGGAGGAGCGGTGGCAATGTGCGTTGTGAGTAGACGGGAGAGACACTACCTACAAAACTGTTAGTTTAGGCTAAAGCTTGAGGAGGGGTAGCTTATACTAGGTTGGTTGTCGCAGCATTGAAGTAAATAAAATATCGCCAAATAATTTTGAAGTTAAAGTCAACCGGGCTTGATGGCTGGTGAGGGGTAGTGATGAGAGGAGTAAAAGCTTTGAGACTGCAGGTTGGGGAACTTTTTTAAATGATTCTACAACTGACAGAAATAGGGAAGTTGGGAGGAAGAGCCAGCCATTTTAGAGACAACACTGTGAGTTTAGTTTTAGACGTGTTGAGTTTGGTCGTCTGTGTTGGACTGAAGTGCAGGAATTCTGAAGGCATTTAAAAAAAATAGGACTAGAATGTTTATTGGGCCTGGCAGTATAAGTATGTGTAGATTTTTAGACATGGAAGTGATCTCAGAAATTATGTCATCCACCACTTTTGTGATTTTGCCACACCCAAGCCTTCCGCCTTTCGTGTCTCTGGGTCACACTGTCCACTACAGAAATGGGTTTGCTGTATATTTTGAATTAACAGTGGAATTTTATCGATAGATGCTGCTGCTTTGCCAGATCTCTGATGGGACTAACAGTAGTTATGGTCTAATTTAACAAGTCCTTTGCCAAAGGACATTGAAATGAACAAGTGTAACTTAAGATTCTATAGCAGGTAAAAGAATATGTGATTGAAAAGAGACCCAATTTTAAGAAATAAGCATATTTTTAGTGGTACAGTGATTTTGGGACTTACTAGAAGTCATACCTTATAGAAACTTGTTTCACATTTCCTATTACATTTTTCTTTAATAGCTCTTTATTTCATTGTGATCAATTTTAGCACTGCAAAAGATACATCAATCAGTTTTAGCAGAATACTGTTTACTTAGTATTTAAAATTAGCATTACCCCCAGTGTGTTCATTTTTTATTTCCCTGTTTTTTATATAAATATTTAATTTATAAATGTTACAAATATTTGCTTTCTGTTTAATAAAATTTAGTGTTATGATTATTTTAATGACATTTGAGGACATTAAAAATTCTCCCAAAGTAGACCTGGCTGGTGTGGCTCAGTGGATTGAGTGCTGGCCTGTGAACCAGAGGGTGGCCTGTTTGATTCCCAGTCAGGGCACATGCCTGGGTTGTGGGCCAGGTCCCCAGTTGGGGGGAGAGGCAACCACACAGTGATTTTTCACGCCCTCTCTCCTTCCCTTCCCTTCTCTCTAACAATCAATGAATCAAGCAATCTTTTAAAAAATCCTCTTAAAATAATCTGGGATGTTGTTAAATGGTTAATACAAAATCTATAGCTTTTTTGTCTAAGAGAAATATTTAAAATTTGTAGTATCTACTTTTATTAAAAGATTTTTTATTAATGCTATCAGGTAATTGTTAAGATCACTCATTATTAAAATTCATATTGTTAATAGTGTTAAATTTCAGTGCATGATGTGTTTGTTATCTGAATACATAACACTTTTAAATTGGTTGTGTTTTATTAAGAGAAGGTCACTTTGTTGTATTTTATTCTTACAAGGGAAGGGAAAAAAAGCAACTGAGAACAATAATCAGAGCCAAGGTGGAGCAAGTTGTTAAACACTTCACAATCAGACATTTTCCCCCTTCTTGTGTGATACTTTGAAGGCAGCTGCTACAGATAAACTCTAGAGCCCCAGATGGTGGTTGCCTAATCCTCATGAGAATTCATGTCCTGGAAGCGGCTCTTATCTCTCCAGACCTGACATTGTCTGTGAGCTTTTGCTAAGGAGGGAATAATATAAACATGCTATGCATGAGTTTCACTTCTTGAATATGTCAAAGACACAGGAAGTTATAGTAAATAAAGTACAGCAAGAACAGAGTTCATATTATTGAAAATGTTATTTAAAGCACTTGATGCCAAGTTGTGATGAGTGATGGAGAGTGGTTTGGGAAGAAAGACAGTGAATATTTTTATAAAACAAAGATGCCACTCTTCCCAAAATCATGAAATCAGATGCAGAATTGTCATTATGTGTAATAACCAAAAGGATTCAGTGTTATGTGATTTGCTCTCTCAGTTCAAAACAATTCACCTTATAAATGAGTATTCTGGCTTTTATTTATCATCCATTGGTCAGTTCTCTTTGTTTAGAAAGTCAAAATAATTATTCCACTATTTTGGATTCATTGTTTTGTTTAAAAAAATTCCAGGCACCTTACCTGTGAGATCTGGGTCTGTGACAACTAAAAACATTTGTCTCTAGCATGGCAACCAGCTGTTCTGAAGCGGGGCTGGAGAGCCTCTGTCTGCCCAGGCAGTGTCCCCTTGACTCTGTGAACAGGCGTGTCCCCCTGAGTCATGTTGAACTAACCTCATCTGATGGTGTGACTCTGTGTAGGCTGTGTGGGCGCTTTTTCTTTGAAAATCATAAAATTTGTAAGCAAATGAGAAACCATAATGTCCCTAGCCTTGGCCTATCTTTTAAGTCTTTTATAGCCCTTTCCTCTAAATACCCTGTTTTCAAGCCACTTTGGACCTCACAGAAGGTCCAGACCTCTCAGACTAGTCCCAGAATCTGTTGTGCCCTTTTGTGTTATCGTACTATTTCTCGCTTAATTTCATCTTCCTGAAAACCCTTCCCCTTCCTCAGGAGCCTCTAGTTGTCCTGTGAGGCCCGGCTCAAATACCACTTCTTCAGTGAACCTTCTGCGCCTCGAATCATTTCCTTTTCTCTTCTCCCACAGTGTCACAGAGCAAGAGTAATCTTTCTAAAATGCTAATTTGCCTCAGAAAAGTTTAAGTAGTTTCATTCTGTATAAGAACCAACGTATCAGCCTAGTTACTGGTCTGTCTTCTCTTTTCTCTTTTCTCTGGTTCATTTTAGTCGGTCTCATCTTCTTCTTCTTGGCCACTGCCCCGTCACAAAGTGACTTGCTGTTGTTGCTCCTTCCTTTGCAGTGGGTTTGCAGTGGGGTGCTCCGTGTGTCTGTCTGAGTCTTTCTCGTGTTTTAAGATCTCACCAAATACTGCTTTCTCCACAAGGCCCCCCACATTCCAAGTTAGAAATCACAGCGTTGTTGAGCACATACCATGTGTGAGACATGCTAGATATGGTCGAGTACAAACTCTGGTCAGAAAAGAGAAATCCTGATTCTTAAAGATTTTATAGTTTAAAGGGGATGACTATTACACAAGCTAGAAAGTGTTAGGTGCCACAAGAGAAAAAGCATTCAGTTACAGGAGAGGTAACTTTCAACTGGAGTACTCAAAAAAGGCATATTTTAAGTAATTTGTATCAGTCTGCCTCTACTTTTCTTCCTTTGGGAGCTCCTGATGGCAGCGCTAGCTCATTCAAACTTTGCATATTCTGCAGTGTCTAGCATGGTATCTCAGGGAGGAGGGAGAGAGGAAGTAATCTGAAAGATTAGTGAGAAAGAATGGAGTAAAACCTGAGCTTGGGTTACTAGATAGGACAGGTGATGGGGTGAGGAGAGGCATCAAAGACCCATGTTCAGTAAAGTTTTCACATTGGATTCATTGATGCTCAACCCTTGGTGTGTTTGTCATATTTCCCTTGATTTATGAAATTCTCTTGCCCACCTTGTGTGGGAGTGGTCTGCAACGTCCTGCTCACCACCCTCATCCTTCCATGGCGTCCGCACGGAGCTCACTTTCTGTTGCTTCCTGTCGCTGTCACATTTGCCTCACTCCCCCCTTCCCGCCCACATTCTCTTTTTGGGGTTGCGTTTCCCGCAGTACATTAAGAGGCCGGTGAAAACACGCCCCAGATGGTGCTGTTCTTTATCACGATCTCTCGCCACTTTGTATTTCTATTTAAAAGAACAAACAAAAACCGAAACAAAAAGACACATGCTGCTGGTTTGTACCCATCTGGCTCCGGTTTCTCTTGTTCTCGTCTTTGCTGTTCTCTCTCATTCTTGGTTTCTGCTCTTTTTGTTGCCTCGCTCTGCCCCCATGTCTGTTTTCCTGGTGTGTACCACTGATATAAAATCCTTTCCGTTCTCTCTCTCTGACTGTGTTGTACATTCTTTTTTTTCAGTTGTGGTTGACATGTAATATGTTTGTTTCAGTGTATAACCCAGTGATTGGACTTTACATAACTTATTAAGTGGTCACCCTGATAAATTTAGTGTCCATCTGACACTGTACATAGTTATCACAGCAGTACTGATTATAATCCCCATGTTGTACTTTACCTTCCTGTGACTGTTTTCTAACTACCAGTTTGGACCGTACATTCTCTTATTCTTGCTTCCTATTCCGAATCCTCTCCTTTTCTTTTTTTCTGTGTTTCTCATTCCTTTTCTGTGCATCATCTTTTCTCTGTTTTCTTCTTCATTGCTACTTCTGCTTTTTTAATCCTTAACTCTACTCTTTTTTCCATTTTTCACTCTACTATCATTTTAAAAAAGTAAACAAACAGAAACCCCCCAACAAACCTCAAAACAAAACCTCTAACTCCCCAGCTGTATCCAGGCCTCATTTTATTTTTCATTTCCATATTGTCTATTGCTTTCATTAGAGCTGGCCGACTCCATACCATCTGTTCATTTATTACTGTTCATTCTGTTTTTCATACTTTTCCCCAAAATCGATCTTTAAAAAAACTTTGTAAAAGATTTTATTGACTTATTTTTAGGGAGCGGGGAAGGAAGGGAGAAAGAGAGGGAGAGAGACATCCATGTATGAAAAGAACACGAATCAGTTGCCTCTTGCACCCCCTACTGGGGACCTGGCCTGCAACCCCGGCCTGTGCCCTGACCGGGAATTGAACTGGCGACCTTCAGTTCACAGGTCGATGCTCAATCCACTGAGCTACACCTGCCAGATCTTCCCATAATAAATCTTAAAAAAGCAATAGTTCCGGCTGTTACTAATCATTTCGCTTTCCCATTCTGTGTGCTCCCTCTTTCCACGATTTTTCCAGCGGTGTGTGTGAGTGTGTGAAGACCTGAAGATGAAGAAGGTATGACTAATGTGCAGCTACAATACTGAGTCCTGCAATACTGGCTATTTTACCTCTCAGAACTAGCCTTTGTGGTAAGAGCAGAAGCAGGGGCCAAATCAAAAGGAAAGAATAGAGAGTCAAATTAAGAAATTGAAGGGTGGTCCTGGCCCAGTAACTTGGTTGGTTAGAGCATCATCTCGATGCACCAGGGCTGTGAGTTTGATTCCTGGTGACAGCACATGCAAGGGGCAGCTAATGAATGTGTAAATGAGTAGAACAACAAATTTATTTCTCTCTCTTTTTCCCTCCCTCCCCCTCTCCCCTCCCCGTTTCCCCCTCCCTCCCCTCTTTTCTCTAACCAATAAATAAAAAACTGAAAAAAATTGGTGGCTATTTATAGCTGTTTTTGTAAATTATGCTTTATGGAAAATGGATTTGAAAGTGTAATTGAGGAGCAAGAAAGGATAAGTCAACCAAAAGTAGATCATTGAGAGGCTGTCTGCTCAGGGGTCTTTGAGCAGAGAGCCTCCCAATGGTTGGTCTGTCTGTCTGTCTGTCTGTCTATGTATATATCTGTGTATATCTTTTCTTCCCTCCTCTGACTGTACCTACCACCAGGTTCTGTTCATTAGAAATGCATGTGGTTTAACTGGTCTTTTTAAAAATGCAAACGTGTTAGGATACCAAGTCTGATTTAGACCTTGTGTGAATAACTCCTAATCGGAATGTCAATTTTACTGGGCCTGCAGGAAGGCCAGTAGAAGGAAGGCTAGCTCTAATGGGTATTAGAAAGGACTGTGGGGGATGAGAGTATCACTGCATTCCTTTGTTAGGTTTTGTTTTGAATTCATTGCAGTTTTAAACTGAAAGAGTTATTACTGAAGCTTTAGCTTAATTTATTTTATAGCTAAAAAAGAAATGTTCCAGAGAGAGGTTGACTTGTTTGGTCTTCTAGCTTCTCAGTGATGGAAAAAGGACAGCTCTGTCTGTTCTTGTGATAGCACCTTGTCTTTGTGCTCCAGTGGCTACCTCACCATTCTTTGACTTGGAGTGGAAGGAACACAATGAAAAAGAGCAAAAGGGACAGAAGGTAATCTGTACATGTACATATACGTATACGTACACATATACACACATGTCTACGTACACAATACATATATGTGTATGTACACATATACGTTCACGTGCATATACGTACACATATACACACACACACACACATGCACATATACATATACGTATATATACACCTCCTTTCTCCTTTCTCCCTTTCTTGTCAGCATATTGTCATGTTCTTGATTTCTTATTTTGGAGAACAGATCACACTTGAATAACTAAGAATCTTTTGTATTGCCAATAGAAGAAAACATACAAAAGTATTAGATCTTTATTCAAGAGAAAAGCTAATAGATATTTTAAGGTCTTTCTCTGCTATTTATTTATGTTCATCAAAAACACAGCTGAGATCACAAGGTCCCTTTTTGTCTAGAAATTCTGAATGAGTGAGAAGGAAGCCAAAACTGGAGAATCAGGTGGTGCAGCATTCCTTGAAAAAGAATGTGTTTCAGTCAGCAGGTCCCACGGACATGCACCATAGGGCACTTAAAGATTTGGCAGATACCATTGCAGAGGCACTAGCGAGTTACCGTGCACAGGGTGTGAGAGGCAGAGTAATGGTAGTCCTTCTAAGCCACTACTTCTGTTAGTCTAGTGCTCTTCACCTCCCCTAGAGCTATAGAAACAGAGAAACTATACCAAACTCACATTATTTGCATTGCATTGGCCCTTGAAAACACCACTTACCCAGCCATACTCCATTTTCATTTGTTGTTTTCCCAGCTTATGAATTCTAAATATAAATCCAGTATGGGACTTCAGAGTTCCTATAATGTCTGGAAAAATAGTACTTCCATTCTCTAGTGTTTCTAGAATTCCAGTTTTCAGAATTTCAACAGACTACCTCATTGCATCCTCCGACCAACCCAGAATGTTTCCGGTGTGCTGTGTAAAGATGAAGAAAGGTTTGCATTTATTGGATTTCATTTGTTATTGTTAATCCAGACCTTCTTTACTTGTTTGTTTTTATATTATATACTCTTCCCGCTTCCACAAAAGGGTTTGAAATAGATTGAAATAAGAGGCATAGACACTAGGACAGTTAAATGTAGAGTCAGAATACAAGGTCAGGTGCATTTTTCTTCGGGGACCCGAAGTGAAAGAGTGCTGCACTTAAACCTTAAATTTAGCTTTCAGCTTTGGCAGCCAGAGCAAAGGGCTGTACAGTGAGTTACATGGTTTTCCATTCAACTAAAGGGAAGCACGTGCTCTGTAGTTATTTCATGGTTATTTATACACACATCGTATTATGTTTATAAACTGCTTGGAGTAGGGACTGCGTGGGTCCATGTTTCTACTTAGGACAGTGTTAAGCATGAGTGAACAAGTGGTTAAATAATTCTCTTGAAGAAAGCACCTTTTTTTGCATTGAAATCTTAAGAGAAAATTTGTCATTTGAATTCTTATGAAAGAACACTGGATAATATAAATTACAGACAGCCATCAGCCAAGGTCTTATAAAGGGTGCAAAACAATTCTTCGTATAACCCTGGTGTTTATTGAAACACCTCCCCCACCCCAACGCAGGAGATAACTGGGAAGAACAGGGTGTTGTCTTGAACAAATCAGCCTCAGAGTCAGGGGGGACCCAGTTTAGTTCCAGATCTGTTCCTTTGGGCTCTGTGATCTTGGACAAGCTGTGTGACTGCTGAGCTTTAGTTTCTTCCCTTGTAAAATAGGGCTGTTAATATTCTTAAAGGGATTTTGGGTTGATCAAATGAAGTCACCCAGGTTCTATTTCAAGGAAATAATATTCTGAGCTGAGCGTGGGTTTGTGCAGCCATATAGTTCTGTTCATTTCTTCCTTTTCCTCAGTCCTTAGTGCTGTAGTAATCATATATAATGCATGTGTTTTCACTGCAAAGCCCACAATCAAATGTTGAAGTTTTTAGTAGAAACAGTTGTATATTTTTTATGATTTAGAAGGAAAAATATATGTTTCTACTTTACCTGTTTGCTTATTATATATATATTGCTTCCTGAAAATATGAAGTATCCACTTGGTATCATTTCCTCTCAGCCTGATGAACTTTAAAAAAAATTTAATCTTTATTAAATAATTATATTGTTTCCTTGAAGTGCAGATCTGTTTGTGATCAGTTCTCTTAGCTTTCTCTTACCTTTTACCTGAAAAGGTCTTTGTCTTGCCTTCATCCATTTTTTGGGATATTTATTGAG
>VMDR010019473.1:0-18288 GCA_007922815.1 Macrotus californicus | reverse complement strand
TATTATTTTCAAATAATAATAAAGAGAAACATTTCAAGAGAGGGAAAGGGAAGGTACAACTTCCAAATTAACAGAGAAAACAAAACAAAATGAATAGAAACCTAATCAAGCCAGCAAAAATAAGGATGGTAGACGTAAAAATAAATAATTAATATAAAGGACGATAGAAAGAATAAAATCAAGTATATCAATCATTACCATAAATATAAGTGAGCTGAATAATCCCATAACAAGAGCATTAGATCAACTCAAACAAATAAAATGCAACTATTTTCAAGGATCACAAGACAAAAAAATAACAAGAATAAAATGTAGAAAAAGAGAAATCAGGCAAATTCAAACGAAAAGAAAACAATGTCAACTAGCAAAAGCTAAGATGGAATTTAAGATGAATTACAATAAACAGGAGAAATAACATTGTGAATAGATAGAGGCACAATTAGTGAAGGAAAGAAATCACCAACCCCACTGGCACCAAACAATACTGTGGAAAAATACATAAAACAAAACCCATTAAAATACAAGAAACCTGAAAAGACACAAATGCATAGAGAGGATTTTGAATGCATCTCTTTCACAACAGCATGACTATCAGACAAAGACTAAGCTTCCACCATTGAAATATAAACTGCACTTCGTTATGTCTGTGGAAATCATGTAAGAACTGGCCAGGTCTTTGACTACAGAGTAAACTTTAACAAATTATTCCAAGTAGAGACTTCCAGGTTGCATGGCCTCTCTCATCTTGGGAAAATAAAACTAGAAGTAAAAAATAAAGTGACCAAATTTTCTGAACTACCCGAAAATTAAGAAAATAAACCACGAACCAAATAGAAAATCTAAAGAAAAATTAAAATCGAGAAAGCAATAGAAAGAAAAAAAACTAAAGAAAAATTTATAAGATAAAAGGATGGAAAAACAACCCCAAAAAAGTTAAATAGGGAATTAAATATGAAAGCTAAAATTAGTAAAACTGAAAAAAAAGGGGAGTATTTAAAGCAATAAATTTTTAAAAAGATGATTCTCTGAAAAGATCGGCAAAACAAAAATCATGAACTAAATGCATTAAAAGAATTATTAGAAAATAACGCATTAACCTTAGTGATCATAACTTTAAAAACTTAAATGGGCAATTACTTACTAAAGCAAAATTGAGAAAAGTGGAAATATGAATAGACCACTAACCTTAGTGCAGTGGTTCCCAATATTTGCTGGGCATTGGGACCACCTGGGCTTTGGGAGAAATAATTTATTCTTGGCTTCCTCCCTCAGCTATTCTGATTTAATTGTTGTAGATGCAGCCTAGGGATGAGGATGCTCTGAAAGTTCCCCAGGTGATTCCAGTGCGCAGCAAAGGTGGGGGGAACCACTGCACTAGCGTTTTCCTGTTCAAAATGTGATCCCAGAACCTACAGCACTGGATCACCTGGAAGTTTGTTCAAATGTGTAGAAAATAAGGTTCCACCTCAGACTCTGGGAATCAAAATCTCCAGCTTAAGAAATCCACAGGGGATTCATATGCACTTTAAAATTTTAAAAGCCTACAACAGAATTTTAAAAGTGATTTAAAAACACCTTTTAAGAAGACACCAGATATAAATGGGTGCACAGCTGGATTTTATCTATCCTTTGCCAAATCTTTAAATTCCAATGCTATTTATGTTCTTGCAGGCCTTAGAAAATGATGACAAGTTTCCTTAAGAAAACACTCTCCTGAGCCTTTATTAGGCCAGCAAAAATTAAATAACTAAACTTGCAATATCCTTCATCAAAACAAAGCCACTAAACCAAAATCCAAACACCAACGGCATATATAAATGCAATTTTAAGAATCATAAATAAGATTAAATATATCCAATTTATATATTCCAACTGAATGTAGCAATGTTATCAAAAGAACAATACCCTATTAGCATTAGGTTTTATTCTATGAAGTGCAGTTCATTATCAGAAAATCTATCAATATGATAAAGAAACACATATCCATGTACATAACCATATCAACTGATGCTGAAATGTACTTTACACCAAGAAGAGAAAGAAGCTTCCCTAATAACAGATCTAAGCAAAATTATATATAAAAGCAAACAATAAAAAGTCTTTAGCAAAACCGAACAAATTTTTCTAAACAAGGGAAACAAGTCTGCCGTTCCTAGTTACCCAACTTCCTCCAACCTTCTTTGCTTTCCACATCTTAAAAATGCAATCTGCAACTAAACCAGTCACAAAAAAACAAATCCTGTGTGACTTCCTTTAGATGAAGTATCTAGAATATTCAAACTCATAGAACAAAGTGGAGTGGTGGTTGCCCAGGGTTGGGGGGAATGGGGAATGGGGAGTCCTTACCTAGTGGGCACAGAGTTTCTGTTTTACAGAAAGAAAACTTAAGGAGATCAGTTCCACAAGAATGTGAATAAACAATGTCACTAAATTATATACTTAAAAATGATTAAAATGATAACTTTTATGTTACATGTATTTTGCTACAATTTTTTAAAATGGGACCTGGAATTTCGGACCCAGATAATTGTTATTGTCCAGAGAATATCCAGCCATGTAAAATGCAAAATAGAGGCATTCATTGAAGATACAAGATACATCGCACATAGGACAATGACACTTCAGTCCCCTTCAAAGTAGGCCCCTCGGGATCTCACACAGTTCTCCCAACATCATTAGCAACTGCAGCACAATGTTCCTTCTGCTCTGGTAGCAGAAGCCACAGAACAAATTTTGCCACAAGATGTTTCGTGCCAAGATCTTGCGTCAAAATCTCGGACATAGTAGTTTTTGGAATCCCCAGATCAGCTCTAGTCCCCGTACTGTCAGTCGCTGATCTTTGTTGACTGTTGACTGCAGCCCATACACGTTCAACACTCTCAGGCGTTCTGCTTGTTGCAGGCTTTCCAGAATGTGGACCACTTTCAACAGATTCTCGACCATCTTTGAAGCATCTGTGCCACACTTTTATTTGTGCTACACTCATTGCATCATCCCAGAAAGACTTCTGAATCATCCAAATAGTTTCCACAGAGGAATGTTCTAGCTTAAATGCAAAATGTGATGTAGATCCATTGCTCTACATGCTCAGTCGTTTCTAATGTAATGGCCACACAGTACACGTGCTCACTCAATGGCGTCTACTGCCCCCTCTGACTAGTACACTAAAGTCATCTTTGTTCATGCATGCACATTCCAGTCCACTCTCCTTGGCTGGCAGGTTACATCAATGTCACACAAACCGTTCTTGTTATATTAACAATGGCTGGACTTTTTCCAGATTGACCATATAATATGTGTGCATATATATGTATGTTGCTCTGGATCTTTTTTTTTTTTCGCGCTTGTGAGAATTTAATGAATTTTCCTCTGTGTGGCTTCAAGCTACCAGCACACAAGCCCCAACCATATGCTTAGTCTTCTCCTCAGTTCTTGTGCTGAAGAATTTGGCCTTCACAACAACAGGCTGCTCTGGGAGCTTTCCCTTCCCCAGGACTTTGTAGTAGCCCGATCGCACCACATAAACGATGGGAGCAGCTCCAGGCTTATTTTTGGCAGCATTTACCCATGTCTGCTCACTGACCAAGGTCCACAGTTTACCAAGGTTGACAGTTGGGGGAGCAGCTCTGGATCCTCTTTAAGTGGCCATGCTTCATACCAACTTTCCCAAAGTAACCTGTGTGGTATTTGTCGGAATTGAGCCTGTGATGACGCAAGCCACCAGCATTGCCTCGGCCTCCAGGGTGCTTCCTGTGCTTGCCAATGCAGCTGAGCCATAGCTCATGTGGTCCCAAAGTTTCCAGGTCTTCCTCGGTCTGGGTGGCATGTTGGTGGCCGAGATGTAAGAGGGAAACCTTCGTGAAGCCTCACGAGATATGGGACCTGTTGCTCTGGATCTTGATGAAGTCCCCATTCTTTTGTTCTTCAGTATCTGCTCACCCAGGGCATATTGTTGTTACTTCTTTTTACTTACAGGATATTTTATCCAGACACAGAGTTTGGCCCCAGGAAAGTCTAAGGAAGTCCCTTGGCTACTATAAGCAAAAATCTCAATACAGGTTGAGATTGAGGGCTCTAGAACTGACATAATTGGATCTGAATTAAGTAATAATAATAAAAACAAATAACAATAAAAATCCTGGTAACAATAATAGTGGGTATCACTTACTGAGTGTTTATTATATGACAGGCTCTGTGCTAAACATTCTAACCTCTACTTCAGTTCAATTTCCACACTCGCTCCTTTTTTTACTAATGACTTTGGATAAATATTTAAACTCTCTAACCCCCCCAATTCCTATAATAATAATAATACTGAAATCATAGATTTTGGGTGAGGAGTAAATGAGAAAGTCACATAAAGTGCTCAGGGTTCAAAACAAACTCACTGGTAAAGGCAAAAGCTGTAATACAAATAACAGTGTTACTCAAAGTTAATAAGCACAGTTTTTCACCAATTCTAATGACAGCTGGTCCTTCATCTAGCGAGCCTCTATGATAAAGAGGTGGGCTGTTCTCACCCTACCAATTAGATGTGTAAGATCACACCAGATAGTGTGCGGAAACCCTCAGTTTCCATTAGTGAGGCTCTGGGAAGACAGATGAGACTGAGTTCATGAAAAGGCCTTGTCTGTGGTGATGAGGAGTTAGGCTCTGGCCCAGAGTGGAGAATGTTTGGATTTACGTTAGGAAATAAAATCAGGCGGTGAGATGTCTTTCCACACTCTTCCTCCTCACTCCCTCTCTCTTTCCCATTCTTAATCCTGTTGTTTTCTGGGTTTACAGCCTTTTGAATTGGTATTTTTAAAAATCTCTAAACCTAGGGGATGTTACTGGGATAGAATTAAACTTAAATATCTACAATTTCTCAGGGAACCAACACTGCTATTTTTTTCATGTGATAAAAGGAAAACCACCACTTTTAAAATTCAATCTAATTACACTGGTCATGTAGTTATGGGATAAGCCTCCAGGATTCTACCAAGTGGTTATCCTTCAGTCTCAGTTTTAATGTGCTTAGAAAAAGTTTCTAAGGTTTTACATACCCTCATGGAAGATTTACCAAAGGGCTGGGAGAATGTGAATCGGAAGTTAAGTCAGAAATGTGAACTTTATATTAGATAGCAAATAAAAGTTACTTTACTGTATGCCTAAAAAGACCTACCTTTAAATTTTACTAGTCTCATCTGCTAGACTCAAAACTCTAGCTAGCTTGTGGGGGGTGGGGGGTGTAAGAGATACAATTTGATAACCACTTCCTATTCTATGAAAATACAAAAGACATAAAACTAATTTTTCAAAACTTATTGTAAAGACTTATAAAGTTACAGAAATCAAAAGGACACTTTGGTATGGCAAAAGATGGACCTCATAGATCAGTGAGATGGACCAGAAACAGACATAGAAATATGCAGTTACTGATATTTGCTGAGAGTAGGTAGGCAACTCAATAAAAAAAAGTCTTTTAAACAAAGGGTGCTGGATTAACTGGACAGCCACAATAGAAAACAGGACACCTACCACTGCCTCACGCCTTGTGCAGCTCGTTCACATGATGGATCAGTACTGCGCAGCACAAAGGAGTGGACTGCTCACACATGCAACCCCATGGACAGAACTCAAGGCAAGCCACACAAAAAAGAATACATGCTATATGATACCATTTACACAGAATTCTAGAAATGTAAACTAACCTATAGTGACAGAAAAGAGATCAGAGGTCATCTGAGGATGAAAGTAGAGAAAGAGAGAGATTCCAAAGCAGCCACATAAAGATATTAACTATTATCAGTGACATAATTTTTGCAACTTCTAGCAAGCCACCTTCCCTGTTTCCTCATTGATGGTCAGGTACACTCCAGCAACATTATAGTAAACACACCAAACCAAAGCATAGAAACAGTAAATAGGCCTTCTCCAATTCATCCCTTTGGGAGAAGAGAAAATTGCTCCCTCTAAAACTGGTATTTTGAATCAGTAATTACATTAGAGCAGTACAACTCTCGATCTGACACATTCCTACAAAGTTCATCAGACCGTGCATGCTACACAAAGCTAAAAACATCTCCAAACAGCGGTGATGGGGTGCAGTGTACCTACAGGGAAGAAGAGGCACACTGTGACTGTCTCCGTAAAACACCTGCTTTTCCTGGCTTAGGTCAGGTCTGGAGACAGGGATGGTCTCCTTACTATGGTACAGGTTACAATTTATTTAGCCTGTGACTGGTCTAAGGTTTCACTGTATACATTGAACATTGTCACTGGCCAGGCACTGCCTTCGATGTTAGTTTTACAAGTGGAAGAACACAATTCTTACCTGAAATAGTTTAGAATTCATTAAGGGAAAACACAAGTAAGTAGTGATAAAAACGCAGTAAGTGCTATTTTTCTATGACTGTACTGAAGAGAGGGTCTGGAGAAGTCTCACTGATGAGGTGTCAAAGAAGTACAGGAATTGTAGGCAAAGAAACAACATGGACAAGACAAGGAGGAGAGACACATGGCCCAGGCTAAGGCTAAATGCCAGGTTCGGCAGGGCCGCAGTAGATGCAATACTAAAGATTAGACTTAGCCTAGAGTGGGAACCTTTGAAAACATATAAAGAGGGGAATAACATAATCATATATGCACATTATGGAGATCACCATGATGTATAATGAATATATCACAGGGATTATGACCTGAGGCAAAACGCCAGTTATAGTGATTACAAAAATTATTTTAAAATCTAGGTGCTCTAGTTAAAAGAACAGAATGCAAATATTTTTGTTTTAAAAAATAGTAATGCAATAAGATTCAGTGTTAACAATTTTCTTTTTTCCAAAAGACAAAACTGCTTTACTTTCTCAATTTGAATTTCCCTTGACATTCAATATTATTTTACACTAGTTTCAGGTGTACAGCATATTGGTTAGACACTTCCATAGCTTACAAAGTGATCACCCCAATAAGGCTAGCACCCACATGACACCATACCTAGTTATTACAGTTATTGACTGTGTTCCCTATGCTCTCCTTCACATCCCTATGGCCATTTTGTATCTACAAATTTGTACTTCTTAATCCCTTCATCTTTTTCAGTGCCAACTATCTTCTTTTTAAGCTATTTTGCCTTCCTTATTTAAGAGCAACCCATCAGTGGCCTTTCCTCATCCAGCTGCTTGTTTTTCTACATGCTCTCTCAAAATTCATAGATACTCCCTTCTTCACCTGTCAACACGATGTAAGGTAATGTGATTTATGTGGGTTATTCTGAATCTCAACTATAACATATTAAGTGTAAAATGGCCAAGTGCTTTATATCCTGATGAAGATGCTAATTTTATAATCCTTGCTTACTTACTGTTATGCTTAGAACATAGCTCAACTCAGAAAATGACTGCAATCCAAAATACCAAATTTTGAAACTAAAATTCCACTTCATTAAAAAAGTATCACAAAATAAACAATGGAGAGATAATCTTCTATCATGTAGCTTGCCAGTGGCCCCTGCAGCTCACCAAGACACAAGAGCGCTCAGAGAATTGCACATGGACACTCACACCACTTCCATGTGACTTCCTTGTACCAGGGGTTACCTGTAGCTCCCTCCTAGATCTCCATAGGTCTCTAACCCCCAGGTTAAGAACCCCCAAATCTTTACCCTAGCCTGAAGCTCCAGACCTTTTTCTCCAGATGGCTCACAGCCACTGAAAAAAAAACAAAAAAACTCTACAGCTTTACTGAAATATAACTTAAATACCCTTTTAGAGTGTACAATTCAGAGGTTTTTAGAATATTCAGAACGCTGTACAACCATCACCAATATCGAATTCCCGAACATTTAAATCACCTTCAGAAGAAACCCTGTACCGTTAATAGTTACGTACCCATTTCCCTCACCCCTCAGCCTGACAACCACTAATGAACTTTCTATGTTAATGATTTTGCCTGTTCCAGACATGTCCTATAAATGAAACTATGTAATACGTGAAGAATAAATGCGTCCTGTCAGTGTTTGTTTCACGTCATTAACAAGTACACATGACGATTTTAATGATGATTAACTCAAATCTGAAATTTAAGTGGTTTTCTTGTTTTCTTCCTCCTGAATGCCATGGGGATCTGGATGTGTTCAAAGTATGGGGAAGTATCTTTATCGGGATCAAGAATTAGAAATATTTCAGTGAAAACAGGAATCAGCCCCTAGTCGTATTATATAAAATGAAATGAAAGAGTTCAAGGTCCTTGAAGACCAGCATACAAGTCAAAAGACCCAAAAGGATTTGTAATAACTTTGAAAATTAAAACCTGATTTTTTCTTAAATTCTTCTTCCATCAATGACATTATTATACAAAAGCCAACAAGAGTCAAATTACCCCACATAGGTACTTGCTTTAAATTAATTGATATCTTGATACTCTTTTATAATTAAAAAAAGAAGAAATGAGATTTTAGTATATTTGCCTAATAACTTTAAATCATATTCTATAATCCCATGAGACAGAAACATTAACATGCAGGTAGGTAGGTAGGGTGACAGATAGATAGATAGATAGATAGATAGATAGATAGATAGATAGATAATTTTTGTACTTTATTGCACTTGCAAAATATTACTATAGAATTGACCCCTCTTTCCGATCATGATGCTCTAAGATGCAACTGAGGGTCCCCTGGGTGCAGTTTTACAAGACAATACATCCAACAAGCTTAGCTTCTACAAAGTTCGGCAATTTAACTAACCTGGACCAAGTCCACTCTTATGTGTGCTACAGAACAACCCCAGCTTTCCAGCTGTGAGGAGGAAAATGCTTTGCATTATTAAACTGTAGCCAGATGCTGCAAAAGCAGACCTTGTCAGCATAGAGAGGGAAAAGAATTTACGTTGATGGAAACTTCAGATGCGGGCAGGCTTGTGAAAAGAACCCGAGGCACGTGGGTGAAAGGGCAGTGACAGAAACTGTGCCGAGTATAGGGTGCAGTCACAGCGTAACCCAGGAGTAGTTATGACCGAGACCTCCTCCCACATGGGCTTTTAACCTTCCCTGTGAAGAACGTGGATATTCCACAAAGAAATTAAAAATTTGTTTTTGCAGCATTTTAAAGAATGTAACAAACTGCAACCTATTTAAGTGCAAGGCCTCTTGAAGGTTTTCTGGTGCTAGGCACAGTATAAATTAAATGCCTATATTAATACACTGAAATTTCACCTGGATTTGATGTTGCCTTATGACATCATTTCAGATATCAAAGATCCTACAACACAGGTATAAGGGAAGGAAAAACGAAAGTTTGAATAAGTAACCATAGCCCAAGAACCAGTCCTTTCTCTCATAGCTTTGTGAAAGGAGAGTATTCCCTGTGGTTAAATTGTACTTGTGACTGTGTAACATGTGGGTCCCTGGCCTATATAGATGCACAGCACACGCCCCTGGAGAAAAGCTGGAGCAGACAACAAGAAGGGGACCACTGAGCTCCAGCAAGCGCAATAACTTGGTATAGAGGAGACTCAGCCCTCCAGCAGTCCTCTGACCCCACAGCCTTGAAACCTCTCAGCTGACATGCCTCCCCAGGTTCATCCCCTCTGAGGTAAGGGTCACTCAGTTTTTGCCTCCATCATCTCCTCACCCTCTACCCACTGCCCGTTGTCCCAAAAGCTACAGCTGTCACAGCTGCCCCCAGGGATTCAATGTGGCACCCACTGTGAGTGCCAGGAGGTCCAGACTTGTTCCTACAAAAAATCTCAACAGAAAGATTTCTTGTTTCTTTCTCTTTCACAACAGAGCATACTCAGAAATACTTAGGCCAAACTTCTCTCACTTTAACACAAGGCAGTGCACCTCAATAAACTGTATTATTTTTAGGGGATGGAGACGAAGAGAAAAGTAATAATAATGTAGTGGGATTACTATTAACTTAATGTTTTGACTCATGCAAAAAAATGAGTTTTAATCTACATTTGCCAATAAGTAATTGAGACCTTGGGCAAATCACTTAACCTCTTTGCCCTGTTTTCATAAGTAAAGTGGAGAAGTTGGGCTAGCAATGTCTAAGTACTAACATCCTGTTTTCTTAAATAATGCTTCTGAGAGTGTGTCAAGCAAAAAAAAAAAAAAAAGATCTTGGGTTATAGTAGTAAGTTATTCATTTTTAAAAACAAATGTTTATGATGCAAAACACCAATCATAATAAAGACGGAGTTCCTCAACCCTGTTTAGGGTGATCTGGTAAGATGCACGGAATAGTTTGGACAGAAAGGATGAATACAGTTTGTAGGGTGGATTTGGCAGTCCTGGCAAAGAAGAGAACATATCACTTGGAAGAAGGAACAAGAAGGGAACTTGGTATACTTGGTATCTGAGCAACATTTCAAGCCCTAACATAAAATGAGTTATAAGGAGTAAGCCATCAAGAGCCTTTAAGAAAGTCAGATTTGTGTTTTATGAAGTGTATTCATTTACAGCATCTGAGAAAGAGTGAGGAAAGAATAGAGACAATTTTAAGGATTTTGCACAATTTCAGGCAAGAAATATAGTTTCTAGAACTCAAATAAGGATAATGGGAAATGAGAGGTGGGAGTGGATTCAAGAGACCTTTCAGGAGAACATGAATGAATATGTGGAGGATGAGAAAAAGGGTTCGTTAGAAGGAATTCACAAGCTACTCTAGCCAACTGTGTTTGGGTAGGTTCTGGTAGTCCCAAGATATCTTACATGGAGAAAAACTCAAATGTGGTAGAAAAGAAAATAAATTGAATTTTAGAAATATTAATGAGTCACCATGGGACTCAGAGGAAGACAGGCCCCAAAAGTCATTGAACACATGGGTCTGGAACACTAGAAGAGAGATCTGTTCTAAAGGTACATATCTAGGAATAACAAAAAGTGATCACAAATTATTATTTCAGGTCTTATATTTAGGTCTTTGATCCATCTTGAATTAATTTTTATACACGGGGACAACCTATAATCTAGTTTCATTCTTTTGCATGTGTCTTTCCAATTTTCCTAGCACCACTTACTGAAGAGGCTTTCTTTTCTCCATTGTGTGTTTTTGGCTCCTTTGTTAAAAATGTTTTGCCCTTATGCATACAGCTTTATTTCTGGGCCCTCGATTCCGTTCCATTAATTTGTGTGTCTCTTCTTCTGCCAATATCATGCTGTTTTGATTATCATAGCTCTGTAGTATATTTTTAAGTCAACTAGTGTGATACCTCCAGTTTAGTTCCATCTTCTCAGGATTGCTTTGGCTGTTTAGGGTTTAAACTTATAGACCTTGGTCACAGAGAACATTTTATGAATTTGATCCCAAAGGCAAGGAAAATAAAGGCAAAAATAAATGAATTGGACTATACCAAAATAAAAAGCTTCTGTACAGCAAAAGAAACTGACAATAAAACAAAAAGGCATCCAACAAAATGGGATAAGATATTTGCCAAAAACAGCTCTGACAAAGTGTTAATATCCAAAATATATAAAGAACTCATACAACTCAACACCAAGCAAACAATCCAGTTAAAAAAATGGGCAGAGGATCTGAACAGACACTTCCCCCAAGAAGACACACAAATGCCAACAAATATATGAAAAGATTCTCAACTTTGCTATTAGAGAAATGCAAACCAAAACCACGAAGAGATACCACCTCACATCATTCGAATGGCTGTTATCAACAAGACAAGTGATAACAAATGTTGGAGAGGTTGTGGAGAAAAAGGAACCCTCATTCGCTGCTGGTGGGAATGTAAACTGGTACAGCCACTATGGAAAACTGTATGGTGGTTCCTCAAAAAAATAAGAATAGAGGTACCATATGACTCAACAATACCTCTCCTGGGTGTCTATCTGAAAAAATTTGAAAACAGTGATTTGCAAAGATACACAACCTTTATGCTCATTGCAGCATTATTTACGGTGGCCAAGACATAGTGACAGTCAAAGTGTCCTTCAATAACAGATTGGATAAAGAAGATGTGGTACAATGTATAGTGTGGAACACTACTCAGTCTCAAAAAAGATGAAATACTGCCATTTGTGACAGCATGGATGGACCTTAAGAACATTATGCTATGCATAGTACAAACTGGTAGACACAGACAACAGCATGGTGATTATCAGAGGGAAGAAGGTGAGACGGGGGGCAAAGGGCAAAGGGGGCCAAGTGTATGGTGACAGAAGATGATGTGACTCTCAGTGATGAGCACACAATGCTATATACGGATGACATATCATAGACATTTACACTTGAAACCTATATGATCTTAGTAACTAAAGTCACACCAATAAAATTAATTTTAAAAAAGCGATTGTACCTAAAAGTCACAAAGGGAAAGAAAACACGAAGTTTCCTGGATTACCAGAAAATGGCCTTGTTTTCAAAAGCATAGGCAACAAAAGCAAAAAACGAGCAGGTAGGGCCACATCAAATCACAACGCCTCTGCACAGCAAAGGAAACACACAACACGCAAGCTACGGGATGAGGGAAAATGGTTGCAAACCATGCATCCAATAGGGGTTAATCTCCAAAATATATAAGAAACCCCTGACCTTAATAGCAAGTGATAACAATAAAAATAAGTAACTAATAACCTGAAATGAAATGGACTTTTATCCAAAGGTGATATATAAATGGCCAACAGGTATATTTTCAAAGGCTCCGTGTGACCAGTCATCAGGAAATGCAAATCAAAAGCACAATGAGCTATCACCTCATTCCTGTCAGGATGATTACATCAAAGGACAGAAGACAACCAGAGTGGCAGAAGATGTGGAGAACCTGGAACCCTTGCGCATGGCTGCAAGGATTGCAAAATGGTGTCGCCATTATGGAAAAGAGTATGAAAGTTCCTCAAAAAACTGAAAACAGAACTACCATGTGATCCAGCACCCCACTTCTCGAGTTTTATCCAAAACAACTGAAATTAGTATCTCGAAGAGTCCCATGTTCACTACCGCACTATTCACAAGAGTCAAGAGGTGGAAACAAACTAAACATCCATCAACAGGTGAATGGATGAAGAAAAGGTGGTACATACGTAATTTTGTAATATGTAACAACATGGATGAACCTTAAGGATATTATGTTAAGTGAAATAAGTCAGTCACAGAAGAACAGATACTGTGTGATTCCACTTACGGGAGGTACAGAAAACAGTCAAATTCATAGATTCAAAGGCTGGAACGGTGGTCACCAGGGGGTGGGGCCAGGGGGAGCGGAAGTTACTCATCAATGCGCATAAAGTTTCAGTTGTACCAGGTGAATTAGCTCTAGAGATCTGCTGTACAACACTGTAACTACAGTTAACAATAACATATATACTTTAAAATTTAACAGGGTACATTTCATGGTAAGTGTTCTTACTACAATAAAATAATTTTTTTAAGAAAAAAGTTTTCAATAAAGCACTGTCAACTAAATCAAGTTAATGCTCAAGAATATGGAAGCAGGAATAGAATGGAAAGGAACCACTGGACTCTGATGGTTAAAAAGTCATAAATTTAATGAAAATCATTTCCGTGAGGACAGAAGCCCAGTTGCAGGAGAAGTCAAGAAGGAATTTTAGAGTCTTTCATGTCATGTCATGAAAAAAGGAGAAAGATGGAACACTTGGTTAAAGGGATCTGAATGAGGGACAAAGATGCTTTTAAAAAAAAAGGTAAGAAATAAGTTGTTAGGATGAAATAGATCAAATAAGGAAAATATATGGAGAGGGTCAGGAACAGTAAGGGACAGAAAGAAATGTCAATGGAGACAAAAAAGTTGGTAGCTTCAGAAAGTAGTAATAGAAAGGCAAATGGGAAAGTATTTATACAATGTTAATACAAGGGACTCAGAGATAAGAAACGCAATCTGTAATGACACATTTGTACTATTTCTCACATCACTATTAAAAACTGTAACAAAATTTCATTCCACATTTCCTTAGATGTCACAAGGCTTAGAACAAAAGTGAGGATCTAAAAATTACAATTCTATTTCACTATGAAACTTGAGAACATCTGTTTCTTTTCTCTTTTTTATAATCTTCAACCTAACCTAATACATTTTATCCTGATTTGTAACCTTTTCTATGCCATTTTAATTCCTCCAGGGTAAAAATCTAACACATTTCTCTTTGGTTGCACATCAAATGATACTTCCTACAGGAAGTCTTCTTGATCAATCCAGCTGGAAGGATAGGAAGTCCTCACCTTTATCGAGTCCCTGCTGCTTGCCAGGTATGCTCTCCCATCTATCTGATGCTCACAACGGGCCTGGACACAACTGACTGTACTAAATTCCAAACAAGTTGTCTGGTTTGCTCGTGCACTGCATGGCCCCCATGATCATTGTAAAACATGGAGCCTTGATCCAGGGAGAAATTTAATCCCAAAGTTCATGTGCTTACACCACCATGTTCCCTACAATGACTGGATGCAGTATTTCACAACTTTGAACTCCCATGACCCTTGAGTTGTACCTCTAAAATAATATTTAGACATATACACACACACACATACATATATACATACACACACACACACACTAGGTGGGGCAAAAGTGAGTTTGCAATTGTGAGCATGTGAAATACAGTTTATTCTTGTGTTATTATTTATTAATTATTATATTATTCTCCACACAAACAACTGGAAGTCTACTTTGCCATTCCCTCTGTGTGTGTGTGTAAAACATAGTGTATATATTTATGAACAGAAAAGTTTGGGGAGAGCAAGACTCATGTACAATTCATGATTTTATCTTCTGCAGCATCTAGTCTAACACCAGGAACACAATAGATGCTTATTAAGTATCTGTTAGCTGAAAAATCCTTCTATACACAGCTCTTTCTAGATCGGTTATTGTTCTTGGTGTGGGATGGTTTATATTCCCAATTCCCCAGGAGCAAATGACTATCTCTATCCTCATTTTGAGCTGACTCAGCATAAAGTGACCCACACCCTACCTCCTAGAACGGAATGTTCGACTCTGAGCTCAGTAACCAGTGGACACACAGTTAACACACGTCGCCTAGTAGAGTGGGTGACTGGGGAGATATGCAAAAAATCTCTTTTCATAACCTTATAAGATATGACTAAATTATCTTTTTTTCCCAAAATTAAATATTACAAGTAATTAGGCTGGAACCATGGTAAGGCTGGGCATGGTGCCAACTGCTATGTAAATTAACCTTTGAGGAGTGGGTTATTCACAAGTACCCATAATGTGGCCTGCAGAAGCAAGCAGCCGAGGGCTATGTACCCTTCTGGCCTTTTAAGAGGAATTTGTGAAGAAAACACTTTCCTCATCCTCTCCTTTACTCTGAATTCTATCGTAAACTTGCAAATTGAAAAACCTGACTGAATGCGATGTCTTAAAAAAACTCAGAGGATACAGAAGAAAAATGTCCCTGAAACAAAATCTGTGAGGAGGAAAAAAACGCTTTGATTTGAACCCACACTTGCACAGGCCTCGTTCTCAAATTACTTAAAAGCTTCACCTACAACTTCAGGCCTTACCACAGTTAACCAATCCTTTTAGTGTCTTTCTATTTATACTGTTATGAATAGAAAGCCTGTTTATAGTCTGTTGCATATTGTTTAGTGCCAAAGTATAAAATTACTTCTAAGTATCATGAAATAGTGAATTTTTCCCCATGAAAAACATCTTGATTTTGGTAGGTACAATAAATGAGGATATGAGAAGGAATGAGTATAAACTTATTAACTGAGGAGTAAACAGGCTGTGAATTTAAAAAATAAAGTGTATTTTCTCTTCTTTTTGATTATGAACACCATTTCCTAAGATAAAACATGCTCTATGAGATCCTTCAGGGCCTATGCATATATATCTGCCTTCATACACAAATAAGAAAGACAATCTTTTATTATTTTTGTAACTAGTAGAAAGTAGTATTATGTTTGTTCCAAATTCTAAATTTGGGGGGAAAAAAGTGAAGAATTAAGCAAATATAGGCCCCAGTGCTCCTAACAGATAACAACTAAAACTGCAGATGCTAAACTCATTTTCTTAATAATTATTTCATTGCTTTCATAGTTTCATGGCTACATTCTGTTGGCTTCGTTCTCAGTGTCTCTCAAATAGGGTTGGGAGAGATCAACCTCAACATTTTTATAACAGAGATTTCTTAAGCGCAAGCCAAGCACATTGCTCTAGTTAACAGATACTCCCTGTTTAATTTATTCAACTGTTTATACTCGGTCCCCCACCTTTGTTCCAGAGGGGATGTAAGATTGCTTACTTGATGTACACCCAATACAGGATCCTAATGGTTCCCAGAGGTGTGGCCAGACTACACACAAAAGCCAACACACAAAAGGGCGCAAGTACCCTACAAAACTCCCCCCAAAAAAGAAAAGTAGAATAGTCATTCCAAGTGAGAAAGCTCTAGTTAATGATATTTGGAAAATTTAAAATGATAAACCTTCAAAAACTGTTCTAGGATTTAATGTTTCTTTCTTATATTTCCTGCCACATGAGAGCACATCACAAAAGTACAGAATTCCCGAACTCCAAAATGAGGTATCAGCTTCAAAATGACTTAGAAGTAAAATCTAACTTCTAGATTGCCTTGTTCTTCTTGGATATTAATTATTCCAGCATTAGGCAAATGACTGAAATTGGGAAAACTAAAAGATCATGGCTTAAGGAATGCAAAGACATAAAATATTAGAGCAAGTCAAAGCTAATTTTAAAAGATAATAGTTCAATCACACATTTCCTAAAAGTGGCAGTGGAGTTTTTACTTACTAAAAATAAAATTAGCCCTGGCTAGTGTAGCTCTGTCGATTGAGCTCAAGTTTGCAAACCAAAAGGTCGCCAGTTCAATTCCCAGTCAGGGCACATGCCTGGGTTGCAGGATAAGTCTTCCAGTTGGGGGCATGCGAGAGGCAACCACACATTGATGTTTTTCTCCCTCTCTTTCTCCCCCTATTCCCCTCTCTCTAAAAGTAAATAAATAAAATCTTAAAAAAATAAAATAAAATTAGGTTTGATCTAAGTCCATAAATTAATGGTTTACCCACATTTGATGTACAACAATTGTTTTCTAATGTTGACAGAGGACTCTTACAGTTCTGCTGCTTACAAGGGATTAATTTGACATTCAAAAATAAATATTCATAAACATATAAAACTTTTGCACCTACCATAAACAAGGAAATGCACATTATAGAAAAGGAAGAGACCCCATGCTTTTTAACCACAGTAACAAGGTCATGTTCGTGGGCACCATTGAACTTTCAGAGCACTTCAGCCCCGAAAATATTATAGGGCCCATTCCCACCATGTAACAAAGAATAAAACAAATATTAAATCACAAATAGTATAAGGAAATACCATAAAGGCTATTTAAATGCATTTTAAAATAACCAAAACTATAAAATGCTTTTAAAAATAACATATCAAATATCCCTCTTCCCCAAAATGTGTTGCTTTTGTTAACCTTTGCTTAGCTTGCTCCCTGAGTACCAACCCCAATCAAAAAAGACAAGTTCAAAACTAAAGGCCTATTACAATTTGGAGGTTCAGAAGTTCAGAGGAATCAGCAAGAGAGTGGTCTCCATGTCAGACAGTCAAGTCCAAAGCTGGAGAAAAGCCAAGCCAGAGGGCATGTTCAGTGTGTGGGGAGACATGAATCTGCACTTATAGGATGATTGGATGGCATTCCACCCCCATGTAAAGACTGGAGAATAGATCTTAGAGAATCTTTATCTTCAAATGGGCTTGAATTTTCGTCATTTCTTCCCAACCTGTTAGGAGATGAACCCAGGAGTAGATGGGAGCGCCTGCCATGGGTTGCACATCGCCCAGGGGAAAACCGCCAGCGATAAGAAAGCATTTGGCAATCACGGTGATCTTTTCCAAAAGTCTACTCCTCTTTGTTATAAGCAGCAAAGGGATTTGATTGTCTCGTTGCTTATGACAGTGGATTTTGAATTTTCCCATAAATGGATTCTGCCTTCTGCAGATATTCAAATTCAACTTTGGAGATTTCCCGTTTCAGCCAAGGCCAAAATACAGAGAGGCAAAGGGCCTCCTCATGATAAATGACACTCTAAAATACCAAACATGCTTATACTTATGAAAAGAGCTTTTAACAGTAAGTATAATTTACTTCAATTAACTGTATTACAAAAACCTCAGTAAGCTCTGATTTTTCACATTTCCAATTAGAAACTAATCTATGCTCCTAATAGCTTGATTTACTTCAAGGTATTACAAAACAAATTCTTAATTTCATCAAACAGAATCCCTTAATAATCTCTATGGTTAATTAGATAATATAATGATATACACAAAGCATACT
>VMDR010019472.1:0-18281 GCA_007922815.1 Macrotus californicus | reverse complement strand
GGCTTAAAGGCATAACACTGCATTTATTTTTAGCACAATCCAGGTATTTCACTGGAAACTTGGCCCAGTTACTCTGAGTACACAGCCTAAAGAACAAATTTAGTACTAAAGAAAATAAAATGGCATTTGAAAAAAATCACTTTCATAATAGCTTTAGCCAATATTTAACTATTTGCCAGTAGATGCTAACCAAATCACAGGGTGCAAAGACCATCTGCTGACAATATGGTGTCAGCATAACCTAATGCCTTACCCCGGATGTCAAACAAGCAGCTCAGCTCCTGTGAGGATACCTCCCTCCCCATGCCTAGCACAGACACCACTAATAGATTGTGTTGCTCCTTCCCAGCAAGCTCAGACCACAGCCTCGGATCCTGTCTACAGATACCTCATTAGATACCAAAAATAAATGGAGTTAGCCCAAGAAACAAACCTTATTTGTCACCTCAGCCTTAGATTAAACAATTAAAACCCCTTCTGAATCACTGACAAACTTTCATATGGTCGTTAAGTCTTTGCTCTAGGCTGGGTGCAAGAGCGTTGAGATAGGTAAGGGGTTAAATGAGTAGGTCTAACTAAGAATTCTAGATGTGTATGAAACAGTCAAAGTTACAGCTTACAGAAGACAGTCACCCATTGGGAACTTCTCAAAAACGCCACCGAATACTTCAGACACACAGAGCAATTGTGAAAGCACATAGTTATTTGATATTTTTTTCCAGATGTGAGTGTGTATGTGTGTGTGTATCCCTTGTAGCCAGGCAAAATTATAAGGAAAAATAAACAGTGTATAAGTAATATAAAGTACATGATGTAGCATAATAACTACTTACTCAGCTCCAACTTCTAGTTCCACAAGGAAATGCCTCTCTAACCAGCTCACCTCCAGGCTCCAGGGAGCAGATACCATTTTAACATTTTTAACAGGGAATGCCCTTAGGCATTCAAAGTGTGTTCCAAAGGCTGGTGGCATTACTATCACCTGGGAGCTTGTTAGAAATGCAAAATCACTGCCCTCATTGAGACCCGCTGAATCAAATTCTGCATGTTAACAGGCTATCCAGCACATTTGCATGAACATTAAAGTTATAGAAGCACTTAACTAAACCCTTAGAAGCCCCAACTCAAGAGATATGTTACAAAATTTTAATAGAATTTGTCAAAAATCCTCTTTTCTACATTCTATAAACAGGATTGGCCAAATTCTCTTCTGTGAAACAAAAATCCAGAGAGATACTCTGACAGAGGATAGAGGAGGTAAGTTTACGCTAAAAAAAATGTAAGTCCACACACTTCCTGGAAATTCACTAGACACAAGAGCATATTGTAGGCCACAAGAAGTACCATCACAAACTACTTCTACTTTAACTCAGTTTTTCAAAAATGACCCCTCTTTTCAACTAATAACTATTAACTGCTTATGTGATCCCTTGGGAAAACTGCTGTAGACTGTAATTTCCTCCCGCCCACAGAAATATGCAGCACGGGGAGGCCTCCTTCTACACGTCACCTTTGGGACCCATATTCCACAGCGACTGAGCTACAGTGAAGTCCTTTTGGCGCATACCAGGTTAAAACTGAAAAAATAAAAGCAAAATGAAAATCTTGGCTAGGGCCCCAGAACAACCTACATCAAAGTGAATTTTTGCTACACTAGACTGTATTCACAAGGTTCTTGAATACTTGCCCGAGTCAAAGTACAGAAAAAGATCTTGAGTTTGAAAGTGACCCTTGTCAATAAAGCAGTCCATGCTAAAAGCTTGACAATAAAAGCTTTTCATGCCGTCAGCCTGATGCTTTAGTGTTAGAAGTTCTTAGAGTGATCTTATTGCTCAAGATGATTCACGAATACTAAAAAGAGTTCTGTCCTCATTTATGAAATTCTTTAAAGAGAGTAAAAATGTTGAGCCTTAGAATGGGATCAAACTTAACCTGTTTTCAACTTAAAATAGACTGTTACAGTTACAAGTTGGTATATGTAAGCCCCGTGGTAACCACAAAGCAAAAACCTATAGTAAATATACAAAAGATAAGGGGATAGAAATACATCTTTCTAGGTTCACAATAAGAACATCATTGCTCCCTGAAAACTGTATCAATAAATTAGACTCAAGTAGAGTACTTCCCAACACTTAACTGGACTAACCATTCAGTACCACCCAAATCCATATATTTAAAGAAAGCAGATAGACCTTAAGACAGGGTGAAACAACAGCTGAATGGAAAAGAGGGGCCGATAACAGGATCAAGAAAACCACTGAGGGTCCTTACTCTCCAGCTCAACCCTTCCACCCCAACAGATGTCAAAACCTGGTTATACGGACTCACATATATTCTTGTCAAGTTCTCGGTTTCCTTCTCTTCCCAAAGACATATGAAGAGGGTTCTGAAATTGCACCAAGCCTGATCTTCTGTTGAGTTTTACTTCGATCTTCTAGATAGTTAGCCTAAGGAAAACTTCAACCTGTGGTTGAGTAGCCAGGGCACCCAGAGAACCCTTATACTCTGTAACCCATGCGTCATTCATCTGCCCACTCAGATGAGCAACAGCTGATGATAAGAGTAGACACATGGACATAACCAAGGGGGAGGGTGGAAACAGGGGAGGGGGGTGGGATTGGCTGGGGTGGGGGGAGAGGGATGGGGAGAAAATTCAAACTGTAATTGAACAACAATAAAGTAATTAAAAAAAAAAAAAAAAAGATAATTAAATGGAAAAAAAAAAAAGAGTAGAGAGGTCCTTCTTTCCCTACAAACCACTACTTGTTGGAGCCCAGAAGCAAAGACAGGAACAAAATAATGCCACAGCTGCTTCCTGGGGTGGCATATATTCTACCTCTGAATCTTCATCACCAAGATCTCAGAGACTGCGATTCTCTTTAAGGAGAGAGGATCCCAGGCCAAGAATGGAGCACCAAGCCACAGCAGCAAACAACTGTTTGACCCCAAACCAAAATTAATAGAGCCCTTGAGTGTGTGTTATTATAACCTAGGAATAAAGAACCACACAGCCACTTAGCTGAACATTCCCCCAAATCTAAGCACATCCTCCCATATCTTTAACAGCAATTAATAATTACGAACTCTGCATACCTTATACCCTAATCAGATTTACCCACTTTGGGGCCAAATGTTCAGTGTTGCAATTTAAAGGATACCAGACATTTTTTTTTCATTGAGAACTGGAGAGGAGAAAAGGGCCCACTTATTAGTAATAAAGGTACAGCAACCAACTATGTTTGAGCTACACACACACACACAGTGTGTGTGTGCACATGTATATGTATGTATACACAGTATACACTATGTATATACTCATACATTAAATATATTAGGCCCCCAAATCGGATCCTATGTCATATAACATATTCCAACCTTTGATTCAGAAAATACGGTCACTCTAACATTAGCAAGAGTAGGGGTATGAGAAGTATCCTGAATCCAAGTTGGTAAAGGTTGTATGACTTTGTAGGTAAATAAGAGAGAAAAGCCATATTTGGGACTCTCAATCTAGTTCAAGCTGTAATTCAGTAGAAGGCAGTACCTCCAAATAGCTGTTCAGTAGTGTGCAAAATGAGTCTATTTTCTAAATCAAGTCTTCAGTGAGCTGCAGAGGCCAATGGAGGTCGTACTGCCATTAACAGGGGCTATGATTCAGGGTCACACAGATGGAACCAACTGTATGAGTGGCTGTAGGAGACAGATTTCCAGAATCACACATCTAAAAAAAACCCCAACAAACCTGACAATTGCTTATTTCTCTGAAAAAGAATCTTGATTCCATGGGCTGTGAATAATTCCCATCAAAGGTTTCCCCCCAAACTAGCCTATATCTCTGCAAACCAACCACACGAGATTACCTTCATTGGACTCGTCTCACTACCAGAAGTTGTTTCGGGGGGGGAAATAACTTGCTCTTAAAAATATAATTATTACATTGAAATGACATATAACTTTGAACAGTGTAAAACTATCCACCCAGAGTGCCCTTGTAAGGAAGAATGTTAAGCCCTGATGCTATATGAGCATGTCCAGAAGTCAGACTAAAAGAGACAAAACTGGAAAGCCCAAGCACTGGATAGAGCACAAGATACGGCACGGGAAGCCAGCTAGTGGGAAGATCAATCAAGAGACAAAAGCGCAAATAAATCACAGGGTCCCTATCTCTCTGTGTCTAAATCCTCTGCCTCTTTTAAGGAGAAGCTACAATGTCATGAAAATACATCAGGTAGCCCTGTCTGATACCTGTAACATAGTTATCTCTGAGCTCCAACAGCTCCTTATCTGGACCTCTCTCATGCCACTGATCACTTTTGCCTTGTCCTGCAAACTCCTTGAAGTTGGAAACTAACATGTATGAGCACCTGCTCTGCACCAAGCACTGTATTTGGTGTTTTCACATGCGTTACCTCAGCTTAATCTTTATAGCAACCCTGTGAGATGGCTCTCATCTGCCCATCTTTGGAGGCAAGGAAAGCGTTAAGTATTTGCTCAGAGACTCACTTTCACTAAGGACTAGAAAGGAAATAGGAACGAAATTGAATCTGAAGCTGATGGCTTTCTCACTATAAAAGGTTGGGTCTAATTCATCCTGATATCCCTAGCCGGTTCTTTGAACGTAAGAAATGCTTAATAAGTCCTTGCTTTTTGGTTAGGTAATTTACATGTCCAGTGACTGTCAATGACAAGATCAGTTGATCGTGTTTCCAGTCATCTTCTGAAATGCAACCCAGAAAATAAAACAGCATCAAAATGACCAAATGCATCCTCTATAGACCATAAAAATTCAAACTGCAAAAAGAGTAAAAAAAAGAGAAAAAGTAGAGGCAGTGAGCCAGTTTCTAATTTATCCTTGGGTGAGCTCCATAAAAACCACATATATTGTACATAGGAACACGCTGTTCTAATTGACTGTAGCATCCCGGTACACTACACAGATGAAGTGTAGAAAATTAAATGGTACCGTGAGTACTCTCAACAGTCCATTAAATAGTCTATCAAAACAAGCCATAGCGCAGCTCTAATCATGCTCTCTGTTCATAAAAGTCAATTGTGTACCTTTTTTTAGTATGGATGTTTCTTAACTGTGGCCTGAGTAAGAAGTATTCACAAAATCCTGTTTTTCCCCAGAGGAGGAAGAATTCAGGACTGCACGATTTCAGCTGGAGACACAGCTATAAATTTTATAAGCTTCTTGGGAGAGCCTTAAGGTGTTTTTCCCTTTAAAAAAAAGTCAATGAACTAATTTTGAAGTATCCAGTTCTTTTATTTTTTTAAGTGTGTAAAAAATGAAGTCTAAGTGGTTTAGACTGTCTTCAGATTTCAAAGTAGACTCAAATTCTGTTTAAAACTACTATTTGCAATTTTATTATATGGGTTCTTAACCAAAAACTAGCCAGTTGGCCAATGGGCACAGTTTTAAGAAATGTTACATAAGAACACTTGAAGAATCATCTGATTAGGGGTCCAAAATCTGAGTTTTAGTCCCAGGTAGTATGTTCTAGCTTTCTCATCTCTAAAATGAGTAATACAATGTACTTTTAGATCTAAAGTCCTGTGATTCTACCCACGAGTAATGGCCGTGGTTTCCCGTGGAGCTTCTGTCAGGCACAATAATGGATCCCACATACATTCATGTCCTGATTCCCAGAACTCATGAGTGGGACTTTGTAGATGAGATGAGAAATTATCCTGGATTATCCAGATGGGCCCGACACAATCACAAGGACCCTTAGGAGATGGAGGCAGAAGCGTCAGAGTCAAAGAAGGAGATGGGCCTCTGAGGCTGGAGTGATGCTACTACTGGCTTTGAAGGTGGGGGAGGGCCAGGAGCCCAGGAATGCAGGCAGTCCCTGAAAGCTGAAAAGGCACGGAAATGGATTTTCCACTACAGCCTCCAGGAATGTAGCTCCGCGATGTCTTGACGTTAGTACTCTGATCCCCATAACTCTAAGATAATAAGTGTGTGCTGTCTCAAGCCAGTAACTTTGTGGTTAATTTTCTCACAAGCGGCAGCGGGAAACTAACACAGACCTGAATATGCTTCAGTGTCACTGGTATCAGATATGTGACAGAATTATGAAAGAGTTTCCTTTCTTACATTTGTCAACTGTATATGTTCAAAGGGAAAAATTTTCTGTTACTAATGATTATGGGGAATGATAGAGAAATACTTAAACTATTCAAGCTGACATAACTATGAAATGTCCATGTGAAAGCAAAGGGGAATCATGAGAGTAATAATCATGATAACAAACAAATATTGAGCATTTATTATGTGCTAGGTACCATTTTTGACACTTTTCATGTATTATCTTAGTTGTAGCACACTCTGATTTCACTGCCTCTGTCTGCTATTGCCTTTTCACCTGCTCTGTAAGGCAACATTTGGAACCCCCAGGTGGTAAACCATGGAGTAGGAACGTAAGGGAAATGTAAGGCCAACCCTCTCGGACTCCACATCAGGCCAGTCAGACACTGGTCCACAATGTACTGGACAATCTCTCTTCCATCTGAGATTCAAGCAAACACCTTGTTCAAAAGTCATCCCCCATCCCTGGCTGGTGTAGCTCAGTGGATTGAGCACTGGCCTGCAAACCAAAGGGTCATCAGTTCCATTCCCAGTCAGGGCACATGCCTGGGTTGCAGGCCAGGTCCCCAGTAGGGGGCGTGTAAGAGGCAACCACACATTGATGTTTCTCTCCCTCTCTTTCTCCTTCCCTTCCCCTCTCTCTAAAAATAAATAAATAAAATCTTTTAAAAAAAAAGCCATCACCCAGAAGCCAAGAGCAGAAACTTAAAAATATATTCCTAATAGAGCTGCTTGCCTTCCCTTGAGAAAAATCATATCACTTCTTAACTGGGCCCATTATATTAAGAGAAAAAGAGAGAAAGAGAGAGAGAGAGAATGAACACAGCATGGATTAGGTGCTTACTCATTTAATTCAATTACTTAGAAGAGTAAAATGCCATCAGTGAAATTCCACTGTTAGATGCTGAGAAAAAACCAAAGCAGTAACACTGGTGAATGATCAAGTTAGTGATACACGAAGAAATTGTGGGGATTAACAAGAATAGACACCCCACAATTCTAAACTCCAATATCCAGTTTTAGAATAATCTGCAAAAAATATATTTTATCATATGTGAGAATATTCCTGCTTTCATGCCATTCTAATCAATTTCTCCCAGCATCTCTCTAAATGTGGAATATAAAATAATTTCTTTGCAATAGAAAACACTGTCAAAAACAAGTTGCAAAATACAATTAACACTATTTAAAGAATATTACACTACAGTTAAATACATATCGGCAAGCGTTTAAAATAAGAATATCCATAAGATCAAAAGTTGTATGTTTTCCCCTAAACAAAAGTCTTCCTAAAGCTATGGAATGGGTTCAGCTGACAAAATTAGTTCCCTCCCATGAGCATTCCAGAAAGTCTGGCCTAAAAGAAATGCCAAGTAAAAAGGAATTAAAGACTCCATGGCACTGGGTGTTATACGGATGTGCCCTACCCACACATTTCACAGTGACTATCCTTTGTTCCCAAGTCTGTCTCACTCACAAGACTATAAGCTCAAGGGTGAGAATGAATGTCTTATTAATTTGTACGCATCTTTCATCACATCAAATACTTGTTCGCTCATAAAT
Source organism: Macrotus californicus (assembly GCA_007922815.1). Lineage (NCBI taxonomy): Eukaryota > Metazoa > Chordata > Mammalia > Chiroptera > Phyllostomidae > Macrotus > Macrotus californicus. The sequence goes on along the minus strand of VMDR010019472.1, from coordinate 10,627 downwards.
GAGTGCCCACAGGCAGGCACTCACTAAGTGTTTTTTTTTAAATAAATTAATGCCAAAGACTCTGACCTAAATACTCACTGGAGTCAAGATTGTCTTTCACACAGCACAGGATTCTGCACGTAGTACAAGCTCACTAAATATTGGTTGAAGACTAAAAGCATACGGTGCTATTAGCAGTGTTTTTAAATCTTAACATCAGTGACACATCAAATTATAACCATTTTATAAGACCCTTAACTGTTCACTAGCCAAGTCTGATCTATTTTCTCCCTGCTGTAAGGGCCACTGCTAATATGATTTTAAAACAAATAATAAATGGCAATTTTCTTTTATTAATACTCAAAGACAACCCACTCCAGCCTATTAATATTGTACTTCTCTTTCTTACTTCTTCCACTGACCCATTCACCTATCCACTCAGCCAAATGGTTCACTGGGGTTCCAGTCCACATTTGGAAGCACAAGTAGAACTGCCTAAATTGTTATATTATCATGACTAAGCTAAAGGATACTGTAATTAGTTTAAGATGAGATGGAATGAGAAAGAACCCCAGGAGCCTCACAAAATCAGTACAGTCACAGCAACTATGAGTAGGAGGAAGGAAATGCTTTGGGGGTAGAAGACGAAGGTGCTGTGGCGGCTTAACTAGTTGCTTAGAAATATAAATGTGTGTGTTAAGTATATATTCGTGTGTATTCATATACACACGTTTGCATTTTTATGTACACAATCTTTACACTGATGAAGTGGTCAAATACTTTGGCAAAACACTTTTTGAGGAGATGCAGTTGGCTGAAATTCTCTTAAGAAAGCAAATTGAATGATGCTACAAAGATCTTAAGGCAGCTTCTAAAACAGAAATCCTACTGAGACCAGTTCTAGGAGCTTTGCCAGGGTATGGGATACAGAACTCGCTCCAGCAACATCACTGAGATGTCTGCGTTAGGAAAGCAACATTCCATAGGCAAGACCGTCAAAGCCGAGCCGAAAGAATTTCTCCTGTGCTGCTCAGTCCTTCCCTAAAGAATCTTTGTGGCTAAAGGGAAGAAGGAAGAAAAAGAGAGGAATGTAAATGCAGGTGGAAAATGAAGGCGGAACAATGCTAGAGAGGACAGAAATACAGAGGACCCCGGAAAACTTAAAAATGTGAAGGCACTCGGACATTAACAATAGATATAGGAGGCTAAGTCTGAAGATGTTTGGAGGGCAAAATTGGTCTTCATAAATTTGCAACTTCTGGCTGAGATAATTATCGCTTAAAAAATAAACTAATGAGCCCTGACTGGTGTAGTTCAGTGGACTGAGCGTGGACCTGTGAACCAAAGGGTTGTCAGTTTGATTCCCAGTCAGGGCACATGCCTGGGTTGTATTTGGGCCAGGTCACCAGCAGAGAGTGTGAAAGAGGCAACCAAACACTGATGTTTCTCTCCCTCTCTTTCTCCCTCCCTCCCCTCCCTCTAAAAATAAGTAAATAAAATCTTTTAAAAATAAATAAATAAACTAATGAAAGTCTCAAAAAGCTTAAATTTCAGCTGGGAAACAGAAAACTCTTCATTTCTTTGATCACCTTTTATAACTGAAATCCCTCTCAGTGTCATGTGCTATTTCTCTGAACCGAGAAAGTGTTCCACCGGCAAAGTGCTGGCCTGCTTCTATGTCGGCATGGAAATATTTTTTCTCCAGAAATCCTCATCATTGCTGCCATCCAAGTGACCAAATGGCCCCACGAAAAGAAAAAGATTACACATTCTTGATTAGAAGCAATTTCCTTTGGGAAAGAAATCATCAAGAACTAAATGTTTTTAACTTCTAAGTAATTCCAGTCAAATATTCATATCCTATGTAAACTTTTAATGCTATATTGATTTCTTGTATGGAGAAAGTTTACATCCAAGTGGTACAGGAAGTGACAGACGAAGAATAAAACTTAGGTTTAAGGACATGAAACAATTAGAAGGTAGCACTAAAACCAAGATATGACGAAAAGACACCAAAACAGCATTTAGAAAATCTAAATGCCCACCAGGAATAAACAAAGTGTGGTATATCCGTACGATAAAATAGCACTTGGCCATTCAAAGAAACCAATGAGTGCACATGCAACAACGTGGGTGGATCAGAAACATTATGCAGGCAAAACAAAGCAGCCATAGCATATGATGATTCCACTTAAAGAAAATTCTAGGAACTGCAAACTAACCTATAGCGACAAAATACGGATTTCTTCAGTTGCTGGAGTCCAGGATCTCAACTGTGGTATTGGGTTCATGAGTATATACATTTGTCCAAAATCATTAACTTGTACTCTTTAAGTAAATAGTGCTTATTGTACAAAACTCGACAAAGATCATGTCTACCTCGATAGAGATGATTTTGAAAGAAAAAATAATAAATAAATAAATAATAAATAAATAAATAAATAAATAAATAAGAAAGAAAGAGTGTGGGCCTTCTGTTGCCATCATTTCTAAAACAGAGCGGCAAGCACTCTTATTTTACCATTTGGGGATCAGTGAGTTGGATTTGCGAGGCGGGCCTGTCCCCTCAGAGCTGCACCTGTCAGGTCAGCTACTGCACAACCGCTGGATGAGCGGGAGAATCGAACTTCAGTGGTTCCCCCATCAGAAGGGAAGTGACTGAGGCAGAGAAGACCTCAGGGACAGGACAGCTAAGGCAGATAGGGGCAGTGCAGCAGTAAGCGGTGCAAGAGAACGGTTTCTTGTCCTACTCTTGCTTTTGGGATGTGATTTTTCCATTTTACAGTGATAGAAAGAGACTTCTGGAAGTACTAGCAACACAGCAAAGGACAGAGAAGAGAAGTCTATGTCTGCACAATTGTTTTTGACCAATATTCCACATTGAAAATCCTTCTAGATCCTTCAGTCCTGGTTCCTGTCACCTCTTTCCTGGCATTTTTTTCCTTGACTATTTCATATTTGCAACTACATCACTGGGCAAACAGCACACAAGAAATGACCTATAAGGACACCATGTGTTTCTTTATAAAAAGTTAAATAAATGTTCTGAAAGAAAAGGGGGTGGAGGGAAGAGAAAAGGATACAGGGGGTCAAATAATATGGTAATGGAAGGAGACTTGACCTTGAGTGGTGAACACACAATGTAATATACAGATGATATATTACAGAATTGTATACTTGAAACCTATATAATTTTATTAACCAATGTCACCCCAATAAATTTAACAAAATTTTAAATAAGGAGTACACAGTGAACTTAGTAAGTACCTTTTGACACTATCTTATCTCATTAAATACACACAAACTTGATTTTCTCCTTGATTGCCTTGAAAATGGAATATGAAATGAAGCCACTCACACCAAACAGATGACATGCCTACTTTCTGGTGAAGAAGTGTTTAGAAAACTCTACTTAGTATTATTATTATTCAGAACGTAATCAATATGCACCCAGAGCACACTACAAGGGCTCTGCTATCTGATGTGCATAAAGAAGTGCCTGCTGTAAACAATGTAACTGACGGAGGTATCCACAGAAAAGAATTGTCTTTACTTATTAAAGAATCCTGATGTTACCCAAAGCACTGACTTTGCTGTCTACTTACTCCTTGGAAATGAAAAGGCAATTTTCAGGTATGAAATTTAAGCATGGCAATGGAAGCATTCAAAAATCTTTTATGGATAGGAATAAAGAGATAAGCCTTTTGAACCAAAAGGGAAAAGATACAACCATACAAGTACAGAAATGGAGAGAATTAAGCAACTATTATTATATGATTATTATTACATTATATGACTAAGCATAGTGACAAGAACTTATCTAAATGAATGGATTTATCTACACTACCAATTATACTTTCCAAAATCCTTCAAATATTATCTAAAGATTTGATCTAATAGATAAGACCATCAAATGCATTTGGAAATGTATTTTTATACCCTAAGGAGGGGAAACAACACAGTCATTCTCAAGGCATTTCTTCACAGTACATTAGAAAAACTATCATCTTCATTGTCCTATGACTGCAAGACAGCTATGAACACGGCAAGAGGAGTGCCAAGTTTAGCATAACTATTGTTGATGTCACTAATCAGCCAATGTGAAAGCTCTTCAGTCACTTGAAAACTTGTTACAACACTGAGACTGCACTCAAAGAAGTAGCTCATATTAACGCAAAGATTTATTTTTCAAATAATTTTATTAAACAACTGCTTAAAAGTATTGAGTCACAACCAAATATAACAAAATGATGTAATCATGCTTAATGTGAAATTCTTCTCTACATCTACCCAGTGGAGCCTACAGATTAGACAGTAACACTGGGTGCAGGCCACTAGACTGGGAAAAAAAATGCCAAAAGAAGTAATCAATCCTTTATCTCTTGGAGCTTATCGTTTTCTCAGGAAGGAATTTTTTTAAACCTAACAGAGATCAAAATAACTTTAAAGCACTTTTTAAAAATTACTACTTTCAGAAGCACATACAATCTAGAGTCCCTAAATGTCCCAGGGTGTGATAGACAGAAGAGACTTTGAAAAGTAGGCTAAATTTAAATCTACTTTTTCTCCATGCATTCTCTCCATAGACAGGGGCAGCTATCTCTAAAATATTTGTTCTGGGGTAGATTTATTATCAAAATAATCTGGTCACATGCTGTTGTCAAATGAAAAAAAACATGTCCATAAATATTTCATAGCTACTCTAATCAAAAAGTGAATCTGTTTACTCCTTGAATCAGGGCTTGCATGTGGCTTGTCTGGCTAATGGAACATTAGCACACAAGATGCTAGCAGAGGTGTGAGAACAGCTTATATCATATTTGCCCTCTTTTGCTGCTTTTGGAACCCAGCTGCCCCGTGAAGAAACACATGCTGTCCAGCTGCATGCTGGAGGCATGTGGACTGATCACTGCCGTCCATGTCCAGGCATATGTTGGAGGCCATCTGGGATCAAATGTGGGAGTTCTGGTGACATCTTAATAACAAACCCATCCAAGAACTTCCAACCAAGATAGAGGCATAGATAGATGTGCTTTGCTTTCTTGCACAGCCAAAAGAAGGACAATAAAAAAAATTTAAAGACAAAAAACAACCAGAACTACCAGAAAATTGAATTGTATGGAAGTCTGACAACTAAGGAGTTAAAGAAGAAACATTCATCTAGACTGGTAGGAGGGGCAGAGATGGGCAGCTGGGCTGAAGAGGATGCGTGGCAAGGTGGCAGACTGGGATGTCCCATACTAGCATGCAGATAAGCCAGGAGGAATAACTGGGAAGTGAGACAGACCATGCAACCCAGGATTAGAGCACGGGAAACTAAAGCCTCAAAACCTCTGGCTGTAAAAACCTGTGGGGGTTGCAGCAGCAGAAGAAATTCCCAGTCTTGTAGGGGAGTTTGTTGGAGAGACCCACAGGGTCCTAGAATGTACACAACCAACTCACCTGGGAATCAGCACCAGAAGGGCCCAATTTGCTTGTGGGTAGCAGTGGAAGTGACTGAAAGAAGGACAAGAGCTGAGCAAGAAGCATCGTTCCGTCTCTGACCCCTCCCCCGTATACAATGCCACAATGCAACTAAGTGACTTGCTCCTCCCTGGGGAATACCTAAGGCTCCACCCCTTACAATGTAACAGATATACCAAGACAAAGGATTATAGTACAAATAAAAGAACAGATCAAAGCTCCAGAAAAAGAACTAAGTGACAAGGAGATAGCCAACCTATCAGATGCAGAGTTCAAAAAACTGGTAATCAGGATACTCACAGAAATGGTTGAGTATGGTTGCAAGAGGAAAAAGTGTAGGCTATGAAAAGTAAAATAAAGGAAAATGTACCAACAGTGAAGGGAAAGAAACCAGGACTCAAATCAACAATTTGGAACAGAAGGAAGAAAGAAACATTCAACCAGAATAGAATGAAGAACAAGAATTCAAAAAAATAAGGAGATGCTTAGGAACCCCTGAGACAACTTTAAATGTTCCAACATCCGAATCATAGGGGTGCCAGAAGGAGAAGAGGAAGAGCAAGAAATTGAAAACTTATTTGAAAATATAATGAAGGAGAACTTCCCCAATCTGGCCAAGGAAATAGACTTCCAGGAAGTCCAGGAAGCTCAGAAAGTCCTAAAGAAGTTGGACCCAAAAAGGAACACACCAAGGCACATCATAATTACAGTATCCAAGATTAAAGATAAGGAGAGAATCTTAAAAGCAGCAAGAGAAAAGGACACAGTTACCTACAAAGGAGTTCCTATAAGACTAGCAGCTTATTTTTCAAAAGAAACCTTTCAGGCAAGAAGGAGCTGAAAGAAGTATTTAAAGTCATGAAAGGCAAAGACCTACATCCAAGATTACTCTATCCAGCAAAGCTATCATTTACAATGGAAGGCTGATAAAGTGCTTCCCAGATAAGGTCAAATTCAAGGAGTTCATCATCACGAAGCCTTTATTATATGAAATGTTAAAGGGACTTATCTAAGAAAAAGAAGATCAAAACTGTGAACAGTGGAATGACAACAAGCTCACAACTATCAATAACTAAACAAAAAAAAAACACAAAGCAAACAAGTAGAACAGGAACAGAATCACAGAAATGGACATTACATGGAGGGTGAGCAGCAAGGAGTGGGAGGGGGAAGAATGGGGGGAAAAGGTACAGGGAATAAAAGGCATAAATGGTAGGCACAAAATCAACAGGGGGAGGTTAAGAATAGTATAGGAAATGGAGTTGCCAAAGAACTTATATGTACAATCCATAGACATGAACTAAGGGGGGTTGCTGGTGGGAGGGAGGGCTGCAGGGTGGAGAGAGATAAAGGGGAGAAAAAAATAAGACAACTGTAATAGCATAATAAATAAAATATACTTGAAAAAAAACATCCAGCTGAACTCAACACAAATTGCCAACCTACAGAATTATACCCAGTAACTGTCTCTTGTTTTAAGACACTAAATTTTGGAGTGGCTTGATATATCGAAAATGATCATTAATATATATAACATGTAAACCAATCTCTAATTCAAATCTTTAAGCACTTCACAAATTCCAATGAGAATTTATCTACCTTTCTTGAGTCTGGTTTCATCAGAGCCAGGGAACAAACGAATGAGTCTAAGACATAACAAAAGTAAATAGATCTATAAGATCTGAAGCCAAAGTTGGTATCAAAACTAGAAAGAGAATCCAGAAATGCCAAAACTGAAAATTCTAGAAATACTGGATCGTCTGAAGACTGATGTCATATCAGGAACGGCTTTTAAAATATTCGGACAACTGGTAAAGCATGAGCAATTAAGATAAATCATAGCCTTATTAGCACTGGTGCTGAATTTTGGAGGTCCTCTAAAGGGCGAGGAGTTTATCCTTTACCTCATGGATCTTGAAGAGATCTAAGGGGCGGAACAAATACTTTGGAGTACTTGGCGGTTTCCAGAGCATCAGCTGGCTACTAATCAATACAGATGCATTTCAACATTTTAACAATGGGTACCACTGTGCCACTGTGCAAAAATCAGCCTCAAACAACACCAATAAGCTTTCAGAACCAGAAGCATTGTTTAGAACTTTACTTACTGTGTTAAAAAGTTCTAATTTGTTTGCTTTTTTGTTCCAGAAACTAAGATTTGGCTCGTAGCTTTATTGACTCTTTATTGAAATGACTGACCCTTGAAACTCCAGTTATAGTTTAAGATACCAAGATCCCCCTCTTTCTCTCTGAAAAGCAAGGTACAATTATAAAAAATGCAGTTGCCAACCTGTCCACAAGATCATAGAAATTGTTTGAAATCTTTAAAAGGGGAACAAACAAACAAAAATAACTCCAGTAGTCTATGTAACTCACACTCTTACTGGGAGACAGGCTGGTAAGCTTTGATATTAATAGTTTTAAGCTCTTCTAAGGGACCTCCCAATTTCAAGTAGGTGGGAAGAAAGAAGTAGGCGGAGGGTTTTCCACTTGTAATTTGTCCCTCAGTTATGAAACATCAAGTCACTGAAAATCTAGGTATTTAATCAGAAAAAAAATAAGAAGAAAAGAAACTGAAGGAGAAGAGGATAAAGAAGAGAAAGAGTAGAAATGGAACTGAAGATAAAGCCTGTGTCCTGTTATTAAATATATTTTGATAATATTATCATGAAACTTTTCAAAGCCATAGAAAAATTAGATACTTTAGGATTGTATATTGTCTTTTGGGCAAGTGAAGGGCTTGTGGTGGTAGAGTTAAGAAAGATTAGCGAGTCAAAGGCAGGCCCTTCAGATAAGACCTTGAGAGAGAGAAAATTAACCTGATCACCATGAGCCAATGAAAAGGTACAGGAGGAGTCTGTTTACAATAGGAGAGCAGAGCCCTGATGGTTGTAGCTCAGTTGGTTGAGCACCGTCCCACAAAGCAAAAGGTCACAGGTTTGGTTCCCAGTGGGGACACAGGGCTGGGTTGCTGGTTTGCTCATGGCACACGCGCTGTTTCTCTCCCTCTCTCTCTCTCTCTCCCTTCCCCTCTCTCTAAAAATAAATAAATAAATAATCTTGGAGAGCAGAGAACTAATGTGAACCACTTTGTCATGAGCTGCTCAAGCAACATTTATTACCTAAAACAATTTTCTATATGAATAGGCAAAGCTCAGGTCAACATACAGCCATTACATTATTGATTATATTTAAATAATTAATGTTTGTTAAACTGCAGAAAACAGCAAATGAATTATTTTCAAAATTTATTTCTTGCCCTGCTAGATTCATTACTAATATATTACATTACATTGGAAAAGACTGCATTACCATTTAAAATTAAAGTCCCTTTATTTAAAAACAAACAACTCTCTCTGGGAAACTAGCTTTATAAATAGTTTTTAAATATTTATTCATGAAGACATTTATCACAGTTTTATTTATAATGAAAAAAAGCAATCTAGAAAATATCCATCAGACTGGAATGAACAAGAAAACTGCACAAACTGATTCGCTAGAATACACGGCAGATACAAAACCATGGCAAAAAAATAAAAATAGAAAAACTGTATAGCAACACGAAGAAAAAGATAGTGATATTATGTTCAGAGAAAAGCACAACTCAGATATAAATATGTTAGAATTGAAATGAGGTAGGATAAAGATGCTTAGGGAAAAAGGAATTAGAGTTAGGATGACAAATCACCTCCCCCCCGCACCCAGCCGATTTTCTCTATTTTACATGTTGAGAACATAATAGGGTAATCTTTTCGTTAAAAAAAATAGGAGTTAAAATAACTCCTCCAGTCTTAACTACAAAAACTGTTTTCTTTATGATCATATGCCATTACGGGTATGTATGATCATGATCTTATACTCTGAAACACCAGCATGAGATAAACAGACTTTAACAATACTCCTTATATATAAAAGCGTCTGCACAGCATCCACAAAAGCAATGGGTACATAATTTGGTCAGCTTCATTGATATAAAGGCACAATCAAATGCTTCCAGAGACTCTTATAATCGCTGGAATGTGTGGAGCACAGCACATCCCCTTGAGTTTCTAGTGTTGTTAAGTAGCACAAGCCAGGCTAAATATGATGCTTACCTTCCCCTAGCATGAAGACAAATGAAGAACCATTTCTCAGCTGTATATGAATCTCTTTTAAAACCCTTCACACAGGTAAGAAGCACACGAGTCACTTTACCCATCTTGATTTGGGCATGGACAAATAACCTAACAGGCCAAAATTACAGAAACATACAACTGCTTCTCCCATTCTGTTGTCATATGATCTCCATTTCAAAGATGAATTGGGTACACTCTCCTAAAAAATAAAAATGTCCTTAATTAAAATTAAACACTCTTCTCAGACAGTCTGAGAAAGAAATAAAAAATAAAATTTAAAAAAAAACCTCTCAGCACAAATACATTCACAGTCCTGGCAGTGAAGGGCAGGGACCATGTCTGCCCATCTACTAACTGATAGCTGATTACAAAGCACGCAACCTAAATCAACCACCAGGCTTCCCTGCAAATTAACAAATTATTAATATGGGATAATATTAGCATGGAGATGACAGAAATTATAAAACAATAGGTTTGTGTTATAGTCACTAGCACAAACACAAAAAGATAAATTTTGCTAAATCATGATTAATCTGACTATAAACTTCTTGCTCTTGTTATTTGTTAGAAAACCAAAAATTGCCCATAATTAGAACTTGCTTATGGAGGTTACAACGGCGTCAAAATTAAAATTAAAAAATATTTTATTTAATAGCAAAACCTTCCATATCTCATCCCCATTCTCATCTCATATCTCATTTGACCGTTCACTGATAATGAATGTTTGGCAACTAAGGTGGTTTACAAGATTGGAGGTATGGCAACATTCAAGACTCTGGACTTCTTTTACATGAAAGTGAATCACTTCAGTTTTCTGTGCTTTCCATTAAACACCTTGGAGCTGCCTGTAACCCTGCTCTTGAATACCTGTCATGGAATCATCTTTCCATGAGAGCTTTATTACAAGAGGCTTTTAATATTATTCTAGCAAGACTAAGACATCTACTTCTCCATGGCAAACAGTTGGGTTTTGATAAATAGCATGGCCGGGCAGCAATAAGTATTAATGCTTAATGAAATAATGTGGGCTTGAAGTTTTAAAAAGCAGGAGAACATGAGTACTGAGAAAT
>VMDR010019471.1:0-18305 GCA_007922815.1 Macrotus californicus | reverse complement strand
GTTGTTTGCTTGGTTTGTTTTTGTTTTAGGTTCAGTTGTTAATAACTGTGAGTTTGTTGTCATTTTACTGTTCCTATTTTTGATCTTCTTTTTCTTACATAAGTCCCTTTAACATTTCATATAATAAGGGCTTGGTGATGATGAACTCCTTGAACTTGACCTTATCTGGGAAGCACTTTATCTATCTTCCCATTCTAAATGATAGCTTGGCTAGATAGAGTAATCTCAGATGTAGGTCCTTGCCTTTCATGACTTGGAATACTTCTTGTCAACCCCTTCTTGCCTGCAAGGTTTCTTTTGAGAAATCAGCTGACAGTCTTCTGGGCACTCTTTTGTAGGTTATTGTCTCCTTTTCTCATGCTGTTTTGAAGAGTCTCTCTTTATCTTTCATCTTGGGTAATGTAATTATGATGTGCCTTGGTGTGTTCCTCCTTGGGTCCAATTTCTTTGGGACTCTCTGAGCTTCCTGGACTCCCTGGAAGTCTATTTCCTTTGCCAGATTGGGGAAGTTCTCCTCCATTATTTGTTCAAATAAGTTTTCAATTTCTTTCTCTTCCTCTTCTCCTTCTGGTACCCCTATGATTTGGATGTTGGAACATTCCAAGATGTCCTGGAGGTTCCTAAGCCTCCTCATTTTTTTGAATTCTTGTTTCTTCATTGTGTTGTGGTTGAATGTTTCTTTTTTTCTTCTGGTCCACACCGTTGATTTGAGTCCCGGTTTCCTTCCCATCGCTGTTGGTTCCCTGTACATTTTCCTTTATTTCACTTAGCATAGCCTTCATTTGTTCATCTAATTTGCAACCAAAGTCAACCAATTCTGTGAGCATCCTGATTACCAGTGTTTTGAACTGTGCATCTGATAGGTTGGCTATCTCTTCGTTGCTTAGTTGTATTTTTTCTGGAGCTTTGATCTGTTCTTTCATTTGGGCCACTGTTTTTTGTCTTGGTGTACCTGTTACGTAGTGAGGGGTGGAGCTTTAGGTGTTCACCAGGGCGGGGTAACCCACGCTGCGTTGTGATGCTGTATGTGGGGGAGTGAACAATGTCACTTGCTCTGCTCTCTGCTGGTTTTCAGTAGAGAAAACTTTCCCCACTACCCACAGTCAAATTGGGTCCTTCTGGTGCTAATTCCCAGGTGGGTGGACTTGTGTATGTTCTAGGACCCTGTGGGTCTCTCCAACGAGCTCTCCTGTGAGGCTGGGAGTTTCTCCCTCTGCCACCGCCTCAACCCCCACAGGTGTTTTCAATCAGAGGTTTGAGGCTTTATTTCCCCAAGCTGGAACCCTGGGTTTCAAGGTCTGTCTCGCTCCCCAGTTGTTCCTTCCGGTTTATTGGCACATGGGTGTGGGACCACACAGTCCGCCAGCTGCCACCTTGCCGTGAGTCCTTTCTGCCTGGCTGCCCGGCTGCCCAGCTCCGCCCCTCCTACTGGTCTGGGTGAGTGTTTCTTCTTTAACTCCTTGGTTGTTGGACTTCTATACTGTTCAATTTTCTGTCAGTTCTGGTTGTTTTTAGCTTTTAAATTTGTTGTTATCCTTCTTTTGGTTGTTCAGGGAGGCAGTGTGTCTACCTACACCACCATCTTGGCCAGAAGTCCAAATGTTTATGAAGATCTCTGAGCGCTCATTGAGTTAGAAGACAATTATTACAATTTTTTCAAAAAGTAAAATTATGTGTCTCATAACAAATGTAAAAAGAACACATTTCAACATTTTTATAAAACTCACCATAGCAGTGAAAGAACCAAAGATGTTAGAGTCATACCATTGAATATTTCAGACTGAAGCAAAAGCAACAAGGTCAAGACTTGGGATTTTCAATTAAGAAATATGTGGGCACGTGACTTTTCTGAATGAGAAAGAGTAGACAGGAAAGAGTAGGTGTCCGAGGCATTGAAGGCACTTACAGATCAAGAAAGGACATGAAAATGTATTAGATGATCATTAGAAACTTTAAGAGAACATTTTTAGTAGAAGGTACATGGAGATCACAGGGGACTAATTGAATAAGGGGTCATGGGGAATAATCTGTATTAACTCATTTAAGGAGTGTAATTATCGAAGGAAGGGGAAATGTCACATTTACTGTAGAATAGCAATGGAGAATCATGCTTCATTTAAGATGGGGTGCCCCTTTCAGAGGGTCTGGTCTGCAACCAAGACGAACAGGTTAACGTGTCTGACTCTATTTGATTTTATATGTTCTTGAAATCCCTCCTGGTGGTTTCTGTGTAAGTATGTGGATGTTTTGAGTCCTCACTGGGAGGCATAAACCCTGTCCTGGGAATACCCTAGAGGCCAAGAATGGGGCCTCTGTCTCTCACTAGCCAGTGGCATTTCCCAGGCCCACTCTTCTCTGGGACCCTGTTCCTTCATCTCAGTGTAGGGCAAAGACTGCCTGGCTTCTTTCTTGTCACTGTAAAAAGTAAACTCGATAATGACTCCAAAGACATTTTAAGCTATAAAACATTTTAGGCTATAAAGCATTTAAAGCTATAAAGCTCACATGTCTAGCATTATATGAGAAATTATCTGTGCTGTGAAAAGTGGTATCTGTCTGAATAAGGCCACTTGTTGAAGCTGTTCCACGTGGGAGACATCTGATTCCAAGTTGTGATGGACTGGATTGTGTTTCCCCACAATTCATTGTGTTGAAGCTCTCTCAAACTGATTGTATTTGGAGATAAGGCCTATAAGGAGGTAATAAAGACTAAATATGGTCATGAGGGTGGGGTCTTAATCGGATAAGACTTGTGCCCTTATAAGAGGAAGACACCCCAGAGTTCTCTATTTTCCTCTACACACACCAAGAAGAGGCCATGTGAAGACAGAGTGGGAAGCTGGTCTACAAGCCACGAAGAAAGGTCTCACAGAAACACACTCTGACAGCATCTTGATCCTAGACTTCTAGCCTCCAGAACTGTGAGAAAGTTCATTTCCATTGTTGAAACCACTCTGTCTGTGGCATCTGGTTATTGCGGCCTGAATGGATGAATATAGAGGTACCTTTTGGCAATGTGTGATTTAGATGCAAAGAGAACACCTTTGAAGGTGTAATTCTCAACCTTTGGATGTTTCTGACACCTTGGAATGATAACACATTCTCAATTTGAAGATAATTTGCATTTTATGCAAAATATATGTACTAGACGACATTTTTGGAAGGGAGTCACAGAATCAGGGCTGCCAACCCTACTCAAGGGGACGGCAGAGTGGTAGAGTGGGACAGAGGGTCACTCATAACAACCAGTGACCCAACAGTTGGTCCTCCTGGGATATGTCTGAACAGAATAGCACAACATTCTAGACAATCCATTTGTTGCTCTTGGACACCTAGAACAAGAAAACATAGCATCTGAGAAAAAATTTGGCTGGATAGCAGATAGTGAATTAATTTCTCTTTCCCCTCTTTGGTGCCTCAACTCCTTCTTTAGCATAGTGGACACAAACGTCATTTCTGGGATGGCTGATATAATTGATAAAAAGCAGCCAATGTTATCAGATAAGTATTTGGCACCAGAATTTCCTTTAGAAGAGAACTGTTTTTGTGTTTGGAAAAATGCCCCAGCAAAGCTTGCAGATAAGCCGGTGACATCTCATGGTCCCTTGGAAGGGGCACAGCTGTTATGTTGAAGACAAAAGGAGAAATGTGTCGATTGTTTTGGAAAAGGGGTGGGGAGGGAAGGGACAACAGAAAAATGCCACTGGGATCCATGGGACAGAAGATTTGCTGAAGGCCTTTTGTTGTGTGATACGACTCTTTCCTGGGAGCTGCTATGTCTCCAGTAAAGGTGATATATCCGGTGTGGCTACGTCTATTACAAACTCAGGTGAAAGGTGAAGCTTTAACCTTGACAGTGATAGAGGCAGCTCAGCCAGGCACAAGGAAGAGACAGAAGGCACACTGTGCAAGACAACCATCAAAAACTTGGGGAAATTCTGTGAGGGCTCGAGGTTCCTACAGGTCCTAAAATTGAGTATTCAAGCCAAGTCGACCTACAAGGACGCTGATAGACATTTAAACCACATGAATACAAGGACAAAGCCAAGGTGCCCCAAATTTCTTCAACATCTGAATGGAGTTTGGAGGAATGTATCCACCAAAATACCTCCACTGCACCCTCACCTTTTCGTTCACTTTAGCTTCATGCTTCCACCTGGCTGGCTTTTTCAGAAAGCTTGAGTCCAGGAGAGGTGGAGTGAGGAAGAACCATGATAGTCTGCAGAAAAGGAAACTAAGAAAGTCACAGAGATACAAAAATGGCTGCACAGGAAGCCTGAGGTACAGAAGGCAGCTGTAGAAGGCAGCATGGGTGACCGTCAGTTGGCAAGGTCAAATAGACTCTCAACTTCCAGCTGGCTCCTGGGTGCTGAACCAATGGATCCTTCATCCTGCCCCATGGCTGCAGCGACCACAGAATCATGCAATATTTCCAGACACATGGGGAGCAGGCCGGCCACAGGTGTGAGTCTGAGATGATGCCTCGCTCTCCTAGATATTTCTACTTTTCCCTGCATTTTTCTGCTAGCAGCAATTTCCTGAGGCTTGGGCTCAGCTTCTTCCTCTACATAATATGCATTTTAAATGGTTGCATCATTTTAACCTTTAAAAAATAGAATTGGAAAAGACTGAGAGGGTGTAGGACTGGCAGTTTTGCACTGAGCCACCAACCAAGATGCATCCATCACTCCGAATCCTGAGAGCTAAGGGGCCATTTTCATTTCTGGTGACTTCTCTTGGTGCTGAAAAGGTTTCCAGGGGTGGTTGTTGTTGTTGCTGCTGCTGTTGTTTTTATCAGTATTGTTTTTATCTTAAAATAAAATCGAAATGTGTACCATACAACAAAGTGTTTTACAACACCCCCACCCAAAAGCTCCAGAATGTTTACTATGAATTAATGCTTAGCGACGCTTTTGTCTTACCTGACAGGACAGAGTGGCAAGCAGTGTGTCTATTCAGGTGCCTCTGCTTCGCCTCTAATGCCCTCTCTGCAAGTGAAGAGTGGGTCTGATCTCTTTCCTTCTAACAGCAATTTCAGCCCCTGTCAATTTTCCATGAGAAAAAAGAAAGTGAAAACAGAAGAGCAACACCTGGGGTTGAATAAGAATGCCACTTTCCCTCCCCTGTTTCACATTCTCTTAACTGGAGTAAACACATTCCCTTGGAGGCAGGAGCCAAGGCTAGCTGTGACAGAAATGGATATCAAGCAATTCAGGTTCATTGCCATAGAAGTGTTATGATTCAGTTTCAGTGGACAAGAAGTGCCCAGGGAGTCTTCTCGTTTCGCTACTTTCTCATCTCCACTCTTTACTAAATTTACTTAATTGCAAATTAGAATTTACATTATGGGGATAGATGTCCTTTGTCCTCCTCTAGGACCATCACTTGGAACATCCTTATCACATGGCCCACTCTCGAAGTGATGGAGGGGCTGGGGTGAGACAGTGCTTCCCTGCAGGCGAATCAGTGCATTATCTTTCCTGCCGGCATGGGCATTTGGGAATATATATAGAAACCTCCAGAGACATTAATGCAGAGCTAGCCAGAAGAAACATCCTGAAAACTGGCTCCTTTCAAATGAAGTTGTGGGTCATTTGGAAAGCATCGTTTCATAGTAAATTTGTCACCAGGCTCTCAAATATCTCACAATGGCAAAAAGGACAGTGCCAGGAGGAGGGCAACATGTATGTGGCTCACAGCCACAGTGTCAGGGGACCCATGAAAGGACTAGGTGAGGCAGAACTGGAGAAGAGGAAGACACGCCCAGGGAAGCTGCTGGTCCCCAAGCCCTATTCCCCACAGCTCCTGCGGGGACTCCTCGTCTCTGCAGCCAAACTGATAGATAACCAGATCTTCTGGGTATGTCAAAGCCTAATGTTGCCCAGAGGTGAACACTTTACTGGAAACACAGGAGGGAAAACTACAGCATAGTAAATATAACATGGACGAAACAACATGAGGTGTTAAGAAATTGGAAAATAAAGTGAGAAACACAGCTTTCCCCCTTCACTGTTTTCATGTGTGACTCGTTACCAGATTTCTCAGACACAGATGACATGAGACAGTACCAGGAGACTCAGTGTGAAAGATGGTGACAGTTTTTAAAAATGCTAACTCGAGTTGCCAACAAGAAACACGCCATCGCTTTTCTAAATCTCCCGGAGTTCAAAGTCAGCCTGTTATGCTCAGAGAAATCCTTGGTCGAAATCCCTGCTTAGCTGACACAAAAGATAGATTTTCAAATGAGGAGCCACGTGGCTGAACGGTGCTCATCTGCATTGATGAGTATCCAGGGAAACAGTGCTGCCTGGTGTGTGGAGATAAAACCGGCTTGACTCTGACCCTAGGAATCTACAGAGTCCGACACTTTTAGCAGAGTTCATCCTGGCCAGTCACAGCATAAGCCCATGGTTTTTAAACACGGATGGAAAAATCTAGCAAACCTGATGATGGTTATTGTTAAAAATCTTGAGTTTAAAATAACATAGGTGTTTCTGAACCAGTTCAGAAGGACCAGGGGGGCCAAGCCCACAAGGGACAGTGTAGACCATGAGAAAAGCAGAGCCTTGGCGCTCCACTTGGACAGGGCCACCACAGCGGGTCCCCAGGCCACTCTCCTGGATCCTCACCTACCAGATGTGCATGGATTTCCTAAATGTCCCAGGGACTCAGTCATCTGCCTGTGCCCAGAAAGAGTTTTTTTTACTGGTGCCACAAATCCCCTCCTTCTCTGTTGTGGGCTGAACTGTGTCCCCCCCAAACTGCTATGCTTAACCTCTGACCACCAGGACCTCAGCATGTGACTGTATGTGGGACGGGACCTTTAAAGAAGTGAGTGAATTAAAATGAGGCCATTAGGATGGCATACTCCAGTGTGACTAGTGTCCTTCCAGGAAGAGGAAACTTGGACAGATAAAGAGACACCAAGGGTGTGTGCACAGAGGAAAGACCAGAGGACAGAGAGAGAGGAACCATCTGCACGCCGAGGAGAAAAGCCTCAGAGGGAACTGAGGCTGCTGACAGATGGATCTTGGACTTCTGGCCTCCAGCCGTCTAAGAAAGTAGGTTTCTGACCTGTAAGCCACCTGGCCCTCGGTGTTTTGTTACAGCGGCTGGAGCAAGTCAAGGCCGTCCCTTTCTCGGGACCTCCTTCCCTTTCCCTCCTCCCTTCTGGTTTTCTCATTCCCATATGAAAACTCATCTTAAATAAACATCTCTAATTCAATATTTACTCTAGTGTAAACGAGAAAGAGACCTGTAAATGCTTCCTTTGTCTGGGCTGTCATGTCACTTGAATTCAAAAGGATCCCTACATGAGTCCCAGGACTGGAGATCTAGGCAGACGGCCAGGCACTAGGGGGATGTGTGCAGGCCGTGCTCCTCTTCAAGGCCCTGCACGTCGGCCCCCACTCTGGGCCCTTCCCTGGAGCCTCAGGCTCAAGGTCATGATGTGGACCAACAAACTGACCTGTTTCCTGGCACAACGAAGGTGAAGTACCAGACCTGGATGCAGGATACCAGGGCCACTGTTTGAAATCTTCCGCGGTCATAGGGGAACACCACCTTCATCATCATTACAAGAAATCATCAACTGAAAAGAAAGGCACATTCCAAACTCCCACTACAGGTTCTACATGATAATAGGAACCCAACTCAAATGTACTTAAACACAAAAGACTATTTTTTAAAGATTTTATTTATTTATTTTTAGAATGGAAGGGAGAGAGAAAGAGAGGGAGAGAAACATCACTGTGTAGTTGCCTCTTACATACCCCCTACTGGGGACCTGGCCCACAACCCAGGCACATGCCCTGACTGGGAACCAGCGATCTCTTGCTTTGCAGGCTGGCACTCAATCCACTGAGCCACACCAGCCAGAGTCACAAGAGACTTTTTAAATCCTGAACAATGGCAAGTCCATGAGTGGAGTTGGTGTTAGGTTCATTTAATGGCTCAAGTGTATGTCACCGAAGACCCAGGCTGCCTCCCCATCTCTTCACTTTCCTTACCATCACCTTCCTTCTCAGACGTGTCAGAAACCAGAAGAAAAGGAGAGTGTGTCTTCCTGTAGCTTTTTCTTAGGAACAACAAACTTCTCAGGAGACTCCTGGAGGATTTCTCTCTCCATCTAAGGTTTCTGTAAATAAAAAAAGGATGTAGGTAGGAATAAATGTCAAGTAGTGACTAAAAATACCCACAGCATTGCACGCTACTTCTAAGCTATTTTCAGGTTTAAGGGTCAGGAACAACAATGAATGAAGAGGAAAGAATATATTGATTTAGGCCCTTTGTTGATCAAGAGCTTACAGCCATCTTCACCCATGGGATTATAATGATATCATTGTCACCAGGAGAGATTGGACTGTCCAAGCAACACAGAACAGCTGTGCTTAAAGAATTGAGAGAGCTCCGTGACACAGCTAACCTAACGTTGACTAGGCTACTTTTCTGGTCTCTGCTTGTCTTTGTATATTTTACTTGTATTCCTTTCACTACCCACTCATTGGCTATTAATTATTCCCCTATCCAAATTCCGTGAAGAGACAGTTCATTTGGTGTACCTAGCAACATCTTTTGCTCTCAACCATTGTCCTCAACCTGTCTAGCCTAGGACCAGGTTGCCCCTGGACCATGGGGTCTATCTCTGGTCCCATGAGCAGGGATCTGGGGGCAGAGTGGGCATATTGGCATCTTCAGTGTAGTTGTCACACTTTTTTCTTATAAACTCTGAAAGCAGGTCTTCATTTAAATTTTGTTTAAATGTGATGACACTGAAAGAGAAAAGGATATTTTGGTCCAAATCAAAATTAACTAAAAGTCTAATGTTATTATCTTAAGTAATGTGGCATTTTTCCTTCAGGGTGTAAGAAGAAAGAAACAGGAAAGAGCAGGGACATAAATGTAATTGCTTATGTTCATATTTTACTTGTTAGATTTTAATTAGAGTTTCAGGTACTGCAACACTTACCATCTTGGGGTATTTAAGGATATTCACTGAATCCTCAAAGCCTTTAATTTCACTGTTTTCTATGTGTTATTCTCTCAAATACCATCATGGAGTATAGAAGAGTGGAATAATGATGTAAAAATCCCGATCCACATATTGTTCTTGTGAAATACTCAGCTACCACTCAAGTGGGCTTACAGTCTGTCCAGAGCCAGGACCAGGAGTGGCAGTTTTTCTCCCTTTTCCCTTCTCTCTCTCTCCCTCCCTCCCCCTCTCTCTTTCTCCCTCTCTCTCCATCACCATCTCTATCATCTCTATCTCTATTTCTTTTCCTCCTGGAAATATCCAAAGAGAACACAACAGCTAAGGACTTAACTCCATCATTATTGACACATCTGGTCCTTCCCAATATGTACTGAGAGTCTGTTAACCTTGAAAAGATCTCATACTTTGCCTGGATAAACAGAATAAACACAAGATGAAGGACATGCCTACAGAGAAACTGTGTATATGAGTATGGAGAAAGAGCTGAAAAATAGTCTGTAGGAATGTAGGAGCAGGTATGAGTTTAGAAAGTGGCAGTGAGAGCTCTTCAAACGGAAAAATTATCTTAAACTCAGCACATTTTATTGTTTCATGACTTTCTTTGATTGTTTCATGTTTCTGCCCTCCTGGCTGGCTTACTAACAGAGACAAGCCTTACAATGAATACCACATAAAAACAGTATTCTGGGCATGCAATAGGAAATCAAGGTATCCTTTTCAAGTTCACCAGTAAAGAAATGAGTGTGAACCACCACAAACTAAATTATAGGAATGATTACTCTAATAATTAGTTCAATCATAGTTATTAAAAGTGATTGTTAGAGTAAGAAGGTAAGCTGAAGTTGATGTTCAGGGATCAGCCTGGAAAGGATTGTAGTGAGGGTTGAAAAAGACTGAAGCTGAATGGGTGAAAGAGAGTTAAAGGTGGGCGTCCATGTATGTGAACTCAAGTGGATAGACTTAATGGAAGTTTAAGATAAAGTGAATTACAGTGGGGGAATGACATCTTATCATGATATCTCTGGAGACGAAGCCCAAATAAACCAGGACCAATAAAGTGGGATGGTCTGATAAGCTTAGTCTCCTGGAACCTTTTACTCTAGGGATAGTCTGAAGCAAAAGAGATTGGAGATAAGAAGACAACATGATAACACATGAAAATCACTTAGAGCTGTGCCTTCTATACAGAAAGATCTTAATAAACGTGTTATCAATATTACACAAAATTTCTTAGTAGTTGCTATATTTTTTAGACTTCAAAATTTTTTATGAAGATATACCCATGTGCTTTGGTAGCTATTTCTTTTTCCGATTGGCTTCTTCCCAGACCTGTGTAATACTGGAATGAAAAGATGCGTGACCTTCCTCTGTCCCTGCAAACATGCCTGTCACAGCTGTTGTGGATGACCAAGGAAGTCTTCATTAATAAAAGGTTTTCTTTTTTCTGTGTCAATGCAGTGAAAGAATTTTACATGGGAATTTCTATTTTTTAGCAGGCAGAGAAAAAGCACCCCTGACTGAAATATTAGTCACTTTGCCATTATTCAGTAATGTGCACTTTTCTTTGTTGACCACCAAATGCTTTTTGTCCCTGCTTGCTGGCCAGCAGTAGTGGCTGGCTTCATTCCCTAGTTTAGTTAATGCATTGCTTTTCAACACTTTTATGCTTGCTAATAAATACATGACATATGTAGAAAAACCAGTGCAAACTTCTTGGATTTTTTAATAAAACACCAAGAAAATGAAATTTCCTCTGGGCATCATATCAAAACAGACCAAGTCGAGTCTTCTTCCATCACCATTTATTTCACCTTTACCCTCTCCTAACTGCCCCCAACCCCCTTTCTCTCTGATAATCACTGTTGTTTGTGCTTAAGAGTTTTTTTTCTTTGCTTAATCTCTTCAGCCTTTTCATTCAGCCCCCAAATCTCCCCTCTGACAGCTATTAGTCTGTTCTCTGTATCAATGAGTCTGTTTCTATTTTGTTTGTTAATTTATTTTGCTCATCAGATTCCACATATAAGTGAAATTATATGGCATTTGTCTTTCTCTGACTAGCTTATTTCACTTAGCACAGTACTCTTCCAGTCTATGCATGCTGTCACAGATGGTAAGATTTCCTTCTTTTCTATAGCTGGGTAGTATTCTGTTGTGTAATATACCACTACTTTTTTATCCATACATCTACTGATGGGTACGTGGGCTATCTTTTAAAACAGAAGGAGGGTGTCTGGCTGATGGGCTGGAGGGGTGGGTTCTGGAATGCGTCCACTGGTAGAACCTCACCGAGGCCCCAATGGCTGAACCTTCCTCTGGAGCAGGGTCCCTCAACCTTGGCACTTTTGACAGTTTGAGGCTGGATAATTCTTTGCTGTGAGGTTGTCCTGAGCACTGTAGGTTGTTTGGTAGCAATTCTGTCTCTACGACATCAATGCTAGTAGCAACCAGCTTCCTTGAGTTGTGACAACCAAAAATGTCTCCAGACATAGCCATGAGAGAGAGGATAAAATCATTCCAGAGGAGAACACATTGAGGCTTATGATGCAGTAGAGTGCTCAACTTAGAGAGTCTTTCAGAAAGGCAATGAGGCGAGTGGTGCCAGCACCTTGAAAAATAGGATCCAAATGGATCTTGAAAACTTAGAGGACGTGGAGAGAAGCAAAGAGGCTGGTGGTCCATCAGGTCCAGTAGAAGACCAAGAACTTGGCAAAACCAAAGTGCACTCCTGTAGAATGGGACAAATAGGCTGACATGACAATGCCAGGAAGTGCTACTGGATGTCAGGGGAGGAAAGTCTCCATAGCATAAAACAGATGACAAAGTGGTACATTGTGATTTGGTGTGTGAAAGAAGTAATTTCTAATGAAAATTTGGGAGAGGAGCCTTCTCCTTGGATCCATCCTGGCTGCACATGATCCTGAGCCACTCTGGCCATAGAGACTAAAGGACATGAATAAAGGATCGTCACAGGGTAGCCATGAAGAAAAGCTCATTGCCTGGAGAAGAGGAGCCTGGGGTTGCCTGATGGATGGACTGCAAAACTGCCCAGAGAAGGCAGGGTGCTCTTGCTGAGACTTTCTGGTACCCTCCAACTCTGCCATACCTCCCCAGAGAGAAAGTTATTTTTTTTCTTCCATTTCCCCTGCTTATTTGTACTTTCAGAACTCGCTTTGATCTATGTAAACTTTGTTCCTTTCTCTTGATCATTTTGATCACCTGAAGGGGCTGAGTTACTGCTATGTTGAGTCTGCATAGAGACTGTTAAACTGGATCCTCTTTGTTTAATTTGCTCCATGTCTTTGTTTAGAGTCCTGCCTTTTGCTTGTTGAATGTCATGGGTAATTTAGTTAAAGGTTACCAGGCATGTTGAGTAGGAACTATGTCTTTGAGTGAACTCATGGAAAGATTACAAAAGAAACAAATAAATCTGTTGCTGAATCTGCTTCCTTTTTTTAAAAAAAAACATTATAAACCTTTATTTCAATAAAGAGAATGATTAAAGGGTGGGAAAGATAAATAAGGACCACATTTAAGAGCATGTCAGGCCTATGAGAAATTAAAAATTACAGAATAGTTTGTCCCTGAGAGACAAAAGATATGGTAAATCACCAAAGAAAAAACATAGGATCTGGAGTTTCAGGTATGGCTATGGGCATTGGGATGCAAAAATGGGTGCAAGTTTACTCACCCTAAGTTGAGACTTCAGGGAAAATATAACCCCCATTCTCGCAGTATTACTGACAGTTTTTAGGACCGTCACCCACTGGGTAGCAAGAGAGAGAGGATGCATGTATGTGTGTGTGTGT
The DNA here is from genome assembly GCA_007922815.1 of Macrotus californicus. Classification (NCBI taxonomy): domain Eukaryota; kingdom Metazoa; phylum Chordata; class Mammalia; order Chiroptera; family Phyllostomidae; genus Macrotus; species Macrotus californicus. The sequence goes on along the minus strand of VMDR010019471.1, from coordinate 5,507 downwards.
TCGGGGGGCGGGGGAGACTGATAAAACCGATCCAGTAATCTTAGTATGGTCAACATAGCATATTTTTCTTATTAGTTAAGTAATTCAAACTCATTGTAAAAAAGCCAAACAACACATAAAAGTCAAGTAGAAAGCAAAAATCACATGAAATTCTGCCAACTCTGAACTTGTTGGTAACTATCCTTTTGTTGGTTCAATAATTCAAGCACTTCTTCTGGGTTTAATGCTTGGTGGTTCAGACCTTCCTTGTGTTTCCCAGGATGCATCTGGTTACATGAAAAGGCTTCCTGAACTTCCTGCCAGCAGAATGAGAGGGTCTTCTTTTCTGGCTCCTCTTCTCTCCGTAGTACTGTTTTTGTTCACAGTCTCAACTATGATTTGTAGCTTGAAGTTCGAGGCTGATATATGATCCATGTCTCCATCTTCCATGATTTGGTTTAATTGGCATCCCCCAGCTCCTGCTGGGACTGTAGACCCTTTGGAGTCTCTGTTGCATCCTCAGTTGGCCCCCTGGTCCCTACCAAGACAGGCATATGGCAGGCCCACTGATGTCCAGGCCACTTGAAGGCAGCAAATTGAATAAGTTCTGGGGATCTAATAAATAACATAGTAACTCTATATTACAGTATTATATACTTCAAATTTGCTAAGAGAGCTTTCTCAATCCCCTCTCCCCCATCCCCATCAAAGTTAACTATGTGAAATGATGAATGTGTTTGTTAATTAACCTAACTGTGGTTACCCTTTCATAAAGTATACATATATGAAGTTAACATGTAGTATCCTTTAAATACACACAATTTTATTTGTCAGTTATACCTCAGTAAAGCTGGGAGGAAAGAAAGAATGTCTACTTCCTGTGCACAAAGAAGGGAGGGCAGCCTCACGTTGATCTGTTCCCAAATTCAAATGTGAATGGATGCACAATCCTGTGGCTCACATCATTTCCCTCAGCTAAAGGTATCACCTTCTGCTCCTTTGGCCAAAAGCTGGAGCAAAGACAGCATCTGTTTCTGTCCCTGTGCACCTCTGTCTCTGTGCTGGCCTGCATGGCTAGAAAGGATGAGGCCCTGCCCACTGCAGCCTGGCCCGGAAGGATTCTGGTGGAACAGGTGAAAAGAGAGGTGAACTAGCTTGCCAGTATAGGAGGCAGGATGCCTGTTACCAGGCACAAGAGCCAGGGTGTCTTTGAATCTGAGGCTCGCCCCCACTGAAGAGAGAATGAAAGGAAATGGATTACCCCTCTCAGCTGTTCCAACTTTTGCAGCATCCTTATAGATGGGAAGATTTCTCCCTTTCTGGTAGTTTTAAAATTGGATGTCTCAGGTCCATTAAACCTGCTCCACTCCTCTCCCAGACAAGAGAAGATGTTCCTACTTTGTCTCTAAGATATGGTCACCCGAGAACGTGGGCTGTTTCTTTCTTTCTGACACCTTGGGCAGAGTAGCTGGGGTGATTGATGATTGAATCCTTTGTGCCCAGCCCCGTGCTTGGCACACATTTGGCTCTCCACAAATATTTGTTGAAGAGAATGAAAATATACATGATAGACAAATACTATTCTATTTCACTAGACTAAAGTTTATTTTGTTTGAAGGCTGAGGAACAAAGATGTTCCTCCAAGGTTGTGGGTGAATCTGTGAGTCTATGTACACACTCCCAGGGCTAGACAGCAAGATATTAAAATCTGGCAACGTTTCATGCTGTCCACCTAGCCGGCTGCTCGGCTCAGCTCTGACATCTGTAAACAGGTCATTTGTATTCTTCTGTCACCTGCATTACTCTGAAGGAACATCCCTCAGCTTCACAGAAATTAGTTATCCTGCAGGCTGGACAGATGATGGATAGGTGACTTTTCTCTGGCCCCACTCGGTGTGGAAAATGCCAGATGCCTTCGCTGTTCTGCCTGTGCTGTGAATGTGCATGATTACAGAGCTGGGGGCACACTCAGGGCAGGAGCACAAGAAGCAGACATTTCTCCCCCAAGGGAGCGGTCTCCAGTGACCCAAGACTGCCACCGCACTGGGACAACGTGTGATGTCCTTTCCACTCCCCACCCTCCCCTGAGAGAGAACCCGACAGAGTTGCAACCTTGGAGCAAGGAGGCTGCCAGCCTGTTCTCTTCACTGTTCTCAGTGGGGCCTGTCTCCGTCTAATTGTCCCATTTGCTTTTTCCTATTCTCTTTGAAAAGCCTGGCATTCAAAGCAGAAATAATCCTGTTCTACCATTTCGCAAGGGATCAACATTTAGTGTACCTGCTCTTGAGTTCTAAAATCCACTTTGTTTCTTTGTTTAAATAGAAGCAGAGCATCTGCTGGTTTTCGTTCTTCTAATATCCCCCTTTTTTTCTTGATTCTTCAGGCAGTACAGTCCGTGTTTACTGTTTCATCAATTACGAGGCAAAAGACACTCCAGATCCTAACACCATCCCGTTCCTAACACTGAACCACTGGACAAACCTGGACATAGCAATAGGGGCACATTGGGACACCAGAGGTTGGCTCAGGGGACATGCTTACACCCTGACCCCTTCTTGAGCATATTGTGAGAAAATATCGATTTCATCCTCCGTTCTTATCTTTTATGCCTTAGACTACACTCCAGCAGGCAAGCTTTAGTGTATCACTTGTAAACACTCTAAGGAATATGGTATTTTATACGTCTCTCAGGAACATCATCAAAAGTCCTTCCTTTGTTTGTTGTTACAGAATCCACTATGCCCACAGAAAAGTAGCCCTTCTGGTGCCTCTCATTTCTTGCAAATATATACTCCTCATTGCTTGAACACGTAGCTTGTCTTTTTGGATCAACTCAGATTAAACACTGTGTTGGTTTACGAGGGCTGTTATAATACAGTACCACAGACTGAGTGTCTTGAACAACAGAAGTTTATCTCTCACAGTCTGGAGGCTAGAAGTCCGAGATCAAAATGTTGGCAGGTGTGGTTCTTCTGAGACCTCTCTCCTTGGCTTGCAGACCTGCCTTCTCCTCGTGTGCTCAACACAGAGTTCTTTTGTGCTCCTGCATCCTCGGTGTTGGAGTGCCCACATTTTCTCTTCTTATTACAAGGACACCCGTCAGATTGGATGAGGCCCCCCCTGCCCCAACAGCTTCACTGTCAACTTAATTGCCTCTTTAAAGGCCCAATCTCCCAAAACAGTCATATTTTGAGGTACTAGGAGTTAGGGCTTCGACATATACATTTGGGGTAGAAGAACACAGTTCAGCCCATAACAAACACCTAAGGGTTATTTATCATTTATTTATTTTGCATATTCTTTTGTGCCAGCCACCTCGATAGGCATGCATGCTCTTGTTTAGCCCTCACCGTGATCTTGAACGGTAGTGTTGATTGTCTGCCTGGTCAGATCTTTAAGCGGGCCCAACCCATCCATTGATCACCCACGAAGTAGTCTATGGAGATTTCTGGCAGTCGACCTCTTTCTGTGCCACACCTCTCACCTGGCCCCTCTAGTACTGCACCCCTGCCTTCCGCTCATGACCTCAGGCCCCACACACCCAGCCCTCCTACGAGCTGTGTGTCCTGGGCTTGCAAGTTCCAGTGCCTTCTCCGCAGAGGCCAGCCCAGTAAGAGCTGCTCTGTAGATGAGGAAAATGAAACAAAAGAGGTCAAGTGGCTTCCTCAAGCCCCAGCACAGGACCAAGCCGTAACCCTGACCTCTGGCTCAAGTCCGGCCCTGCTTTCTTTACCCCAAGTAGCCCCCAGTCAGTGATCGAAATCAATTGGAATGATTAGCACCTCTGCTCAGAATCCTCAAGACTCTCATCAAATTTTTAAAACATGTATTCTAAATAGGCCTCATCAGCCCTACGTCTACTAAAGCAATGAATAGTTTGTCAGCTGGAGACAAAATAATTTCTTCTTTTTCTGGTGACAAGAATTCCTCACCTCTGTTAAGAAGAAGCATTGGGGGAGACTTCCATTTTCATCTGGATGTAGGTATGCTTCCTGATGGCGTCCTTTAGGCTCGCTGGGACTCAGTCAAAGCTCATTCGGTCATCATCTCTTACTTCCACAGATGATTCAGAGGTTTTCTTCCTGAAATGCCACAGCCCTCACCTTTCATATATAAGGTTCAGAAAACATGCTCTGAGTGTGCCTGATTGATAAAAGCATGATCTATGTCCCAGTGCACTCTTTCTTGTTCACAGCCAAAACTGATGCTGTGAGGTTTTCTTTCATGATGAATGAGAAGTTTGTCTTGTATCTGACTGTGGTCTCTACTCTTGGGGGCTTCCTGAAAGTTCCTCATAATTGATGAGGTAGTTGGGAATCAAGGCTCTCTGACAAGGAAAACCGCCCTCCCTCGTGCCCCTTTTTGTCTGTCAGGGAGAAGTGCTCTAGGTCCTGAAATGTCAAAGATGGCGTGGGAAAAACTCCCTCTATAGTTTTGTTAAATTTGTTCGTGGAAGCCCTAGCTTCGTAAACAGCATTAAATATGTATGTCTGACTGCTTTTCTTATTTTTAAAAAAACAACCTTATGAAAGCATAATTTATAAAAGATAAAATGTACGGTGTTTTAAAAGATTTTATTTATTTATTTTGAGAGAGGGGAAGGGAGGGAGAGAAACATTGTTGTGGAAGAGAAACATGGATCAGATGCCTCTCACCTGCTGGAAAGGACCTGACCCTGCAGCCCAGGCATGTGCCCTGACGGGGAATTGAACTGGTGGCCTTTGGTTTGTAGGAGGACCCTCAATCCACTAAGCCATACCAGTCAGGGCAATGAAATATACAATTTTAAGGGAAGAGTTTAATGAATTTAAACAAATATGTAGACCTGTATAACCCTCACCAAAATCAAGGTAGAATCTTTCCATCATCTCCTAGATTTCTCTTGCCCTTTGCAATTAATCCTCATACCGGAAAGCAGCCTCACGCAAAATCTCATCTGCTGTCTGGAATTATAGTTTTGCCTGTTTTAGAACTTCATATATGCAATTAAACACTAGGTAGTCTTGCGCCTGGATTCTTTCACTCAGCGTAAGTTATTTGCGATTCCTCCATGATGTTATGTGCAACTAAAGTTTTTTATTTTATTATGGAGTAACATTATATGGATGTACATTGTTCTTTTTTTAACCCATTTTCATATTGCTGAACATTTGCATTGTTTCCAGTTTGGGAGAATTTCTAGTACATACAAATCTTTGTTTTTGTTTTTCTAGGTTAATACTTAGGATGAAATTAGTGGGTTGTATGGTAAGAGCAAGTACATGTTTTAAGTAACCGCAAACTGTTTTTCCAAATAGTTGTAGGATTTTACATTCCCATCAGCAATGTGTGAGAGTTCCAGTTGTTCCACATCCTTACTAGCACTTGGTATTGTCAGCCTTTTTGATTTCAGCCATTGTGGGTTTGTAGTGGTATCTCTTGTTTTAGTTTAATTTTTTTATGACCACTGATGTTGAACATCTTTTCACGTGCTTATTAGTTATTTTAAGTTCTTTGAACATATTGTCATGTTCTTATTAGTCATTTAT
>VMDR010019470.1:0-18323 GCA_007922815.1 Macrotus californicus | reverse complement strand
AAAAAAAAAAAAAAAAATGTATGAGGAGGGAGCAAATGCAGAAGGCTTGACAAGTGTGTTTTGACTCCAGAAAGGATATGAGGAAAGGAAATCTTAGAGAAAACTTGGAAGTTAGAGAGTCATCAGGCTTCTAAGATGAAGAAGAGAAAAAAGAGTTTGTCAAAGCAGAAGACTAAATTGCTTTGGGAAGGAGAGGAAATTACCTACTTCTTTCTTTATACTTTGCTCTGGGCCTGAAGGCAGAAACCCACCCCTCAAAAAAATGTCCATGTAGTTCTTTCATGTTTCTATAATATTTTTGTCCCTTATTATACTATCCTTTTGAATCCTTCTAAAAATCTATCCCTTTCACTCTAAGGTGCTGATCTTGCATTGCAAAACTCAGGGTTTGAGATCAAAAATGTCTAGAAGCTGAGAACTTCTGTGCTTTGCTCATTTAAGATAAGAAGCTTCAGATAAATAGGAATTACATCTATCATGTGGCTAAAAGTCTATAATGCTTATGTTTATTATTTAATTTTTATTTCTTCCTAATTTTTAGATTTTAATTGACAATGACATGATTTGACACAACAAAAAAGGACATTTAGTTAATATTAGTACTTATAAGTACAGCAGCTATAGTAGCATGTTGCCTACCATTTAATTGAGAGCTGAGAAGACTCTCTGCAGCCTCAGAACAGAAATTTATTATTGCTTTTTTAGAGGGCTATTACCAGGCACAAATGTCAAGTCAAGGAACCGAGGAACCAACTCAACTTTATCAGAAAGAATTTGTCTGGCTTTACCTCCTGAACCCATGACTTCCTCCAGCATCTCAGATGTGGCACAGTGCAAGAGAGATTTCTTAGTGGAGATTAACTAAAAGTCAGAAGAGTTAGGGAGGCCTCTTCTCTTATTGGTGCTTGGAAGATTTCCATAGGTATCTCCTATTGATGCTAACAAGAGCCATATCAATTAACCCTTCAGCTCATAACAGAGCCCAGACTGGGTATTTGCTAACAAAGCATGCTTGAAACAAAGTGACTGACCATGTATGCTCAGAACTCAAAATTTAAATGCAGTTAGAATAAGACTAGATATATCATTTAGACATGTTGAAATCCCTTTATAATACCTATCAAGAGCTTGTATAACCTTTTATACAGTTCATTCATTAACTAGTAGCTAAAATACCGAAGAAATATTCTAATGACCATATTTTTAAAATACATTTGGGAGTATTAACTGAATTTTGTTTGTTGAAAGATTGTAGTGAATTATATGGGTCAAAGGCAAAATGACATTTGTGAAAAAGTGAATAAATGTTCAAAAGGGAAAGAATATCTAGAACTAGACTGTTCAGTATCGTAGCCACTAGTGACATGTAGCAATATAAATTTAAATTAATTAAAATTAAATGACATTTCAAATTTAGTCCTCAAGAACAGATGTACATTCTAAGTGTTCAATAGCCACATTGGCTAGTAGCCACTGTATTGGATAAGGCAGACAACATATTTATTGTGCTGAGACAATAATCTGTGAGTATGTACAAATGATATTTCTACACAAAGCTGATTCAGACTTTACAACCTCTGTCTCCATCCAACCTATGGCTGTGTAATTTTCGTATCCTGGATAGTATAATTCCAAGGTTCAGAATGGCTGCAGAGGAAACCAGAAAAACACCTAGGACAATGTTATTGTCACCACCACTGGCTGAGCAGCTGAAAGCTGATGATTGTAGAAAGGAGCACAACTTTGAGCCTGAGTTTCTCTGAGCATATGACGACCCCACAGCTGACCTCATAGCTACCTAGCTCAAGTCTCTCTCTTTCTCCAGGTTGTGGCCATGTGTGCATGTGATCTGCCTATGTTTGGAATCAGCTCCCTGCTGCTTCTGTAATCATGTGGTCAGTAAGCACAAGTGAGATGAAGGTATAGGAGAGATAGTCTTTTGTGGTCGCAGTCTACACAGTGCTTAAGTCCATCCCTGTCACTGTGCTTCCCTCATTCATGGGAGCACATGATAGATTAAAGTCAAGGTTTGGGGTCTAGAAGAACATGAGGCAAATGAAAGGATCTTAGAATTACTGGGACAATCATCTAAGAGTGAGTATGTACAAATGATATTACACAGTTAGCAGACATTTAGATAAACTCATCTCAAAAAATAAGCTTAGTTGTCAAAACCATGTTTAGTCCACAATCCTTTTTTTTAAATCATTTGCATGGGATTTTTCAAATCATCTTTCTGTGAGTGTAGGTAATTAAAATAAAAAAAGAAAAAGAAACAGTCAAATACTTCCTGTATTGAACTACCCTGGTCTTTGATATAGAACTTGAGCCAGTGCCCAGGACGGGGCTGCACCTGTGTTAATAAAACCAGAGTGAAGAAGAGTGGGCAGAGTGTTATTTCTCTCTAACTAAAGCCACTTATTTTTAAAAAGACAAGAATAAAGAATTAATTTTAAAATAATCACAAGTGATGGTAATGGTGATGATGATGATTTATTTTTCAGTTGCAAATGCTTGATACATAATGTAGCTAATAATACAGAGAAATCGGCAGAACTCTACTTATTCAGATGGGCCTGTGCTCCAGGAATAATTATTTTCCAGCAGGTTGTTCCTGAAAAGGTTAATGTACTTAGATGCTGTATTTCATCTTAATTTATGTTTCTGATGACCAGGCAAAGATGACATAGTAAGAGAACTAAGGACTGCATTGACAATACTTCATGAAGAAAATTTTTATATTCTAGCCTCATTCACATTCTTGCAATAAAAACAAACACTCTGAATATTTCAGGTATGTACCTGGAACATGTGAAGGAAAGCCGTGGCTCTCTTCAGGTAGAGGTGCTGCATTCACTCTAGATAATCCTAAAGTTCTCTACGATTTGGCAAGGGAAGTTCTGAGTTTCACTTCAGTGACTGCTGTTTAAACTGCAGAGTTGATGCACAAATGATCCATAACACATTTGGTATATTAAATCATCTTCACAGTTCTAATATGCCATGAAAATCAATTTACATATAACGGAGGCACAGAAGATGAAAATCTGAGAACAGACTCCTGTTTCAAAAGGCATCAGGCATACTACTCTATTTTCTTGAAGTGCCACTAACTTCTATAAATCCGTTGCTGGAAAAGATAATTAAGCTGCCAGCCTCTTCTTCTTTCTTCTCAATCTTTACTTCCTCTCCTCTTCTCATATGCCATATGGAAACATAATTCTTCTCTTTATGTTTAAAATTGTAATGCATTTGGATTTTTTTTGGCCTATGATATATGTGACATAATAATAGAACCTAGTAAGAGAAGATGCAGTAGATGAGGAGAAAGCTTCATCAGATTCCAGATTTGACCTCTTAAAGGTAGCACCTAGATAAGAGCTCAAGACCAGGGTGTAACCAGTGTATATAATGTACCACCATATCATAATACTGATACCTATTGTCAATATAGACAATAGACTCCCAAACTACATACTCCCAACCTAACATTCAATTAATAGCTTTGTGGCATATAGCTAAAGAAATCATAGTATGAGAAGAGTACAAAAATTAGCTTTTGCCATACCTCAAAATATATAATTTCTTTGAGTTAGGTCAGTAAATACCAAAACATTATTTGGTCATGTCTTTTAAAGAAATAGTAAGAATGTTTTATGTTACAATTAAAATCAATGCCCTCAACCATCATTGTCAGTTACCTGGCACCAGATATAAAAAACAGCATGCCTGCCAAAGTTTGTTTTTTCTCCAGAGTCCCTAGTCAAAGGTTTCTCAATGTTGGCACTACCCACATTTTGGGCCAGATAATTCTTTCTTGTGGATGACTGTCTTGTGCACTGCAGGGTATTTAGCAGCATCCCTACCTCTACCAACAGCCCAGCCTCCACCTGGTGGGTGCCAGTTGCACCCTCCTAGTTGTGACCATCATCACAAATGTCTTGGGGGAGGGCACCCTCAGTTGAGAGCCACAGCATGGACCTTTTATCTCTTATTTTCTTTTCTTCTTCTTGTATGCTTAGTTCTGTCTCCAACTCTTGCAATGTACACCTATTCCTACCTGCCCACAAACTCTCCCCATGCCTTCTTTTCTGAGACATTCTGTCTTACCAATGTCTGTGTAAAGTATAAGAGATTTCTTTTAGTCTCAAAAATTACATATAATAATGCAACAGAAAACATGAAGCAATGAAAAAAAAATGACTAGAAAGCATAAGGAATTGAAATGTAGCTTTCCAAGTCTTTGCTTTGGGACATCAAGTCTACATGGAGTGATTTTTGCTATGAGTTGACTATCTGGGGCAATTTGAAAGTGATATTATGGTGTTAGCTTGAAGCAACCTCAAAGAATAAAGGACTAGAGTTCACTTCTCCCAAAACTCTTCTTCTTGTGGACAGTTACACCTCATTGGTTTCTTATGAAAAATTATTCACAATGAATTTTCCATAACCTCTAAATATTCTCTAAACCTCCCTCGTCCTCCTTATTTTCAGGAGGTAACCACATCCCTGATTTTAAAGTGTGGAAATTGACAAAAGGATCCATACCATCTGATGTAATCTTTTTTTCTCTTTCTCTTTCTCTTTTAATCTTTCTCTTTTAATCTTTTAATCTTTCTCTTTTAATCTTTTAATCTTTCTCTTTTCTTCATTTAAATGATCTCTCCACACCCTCAGCTACATTACATTATTTCTTAATCTATTCCCTTAGCTTCTTTTTATTATTGCCTCTGGTATCAGTGGATGACATAGTCGTCTTGTTTAAATCTAATCCCTTGACCTGTGTCCATGAGCTTGAGCCTTTGATTATCTACTTTCTTGCATCTTAAATATCTTACATTATTATACCTTCCATTCTGTCTACAGTTGTCACTGTCCACTCCACCCTTTGTTCTGTCATCTCAAGCTTGTCTCTCAAATTTTCTCCTCCTCTTTTTTGTCTTTCCCTCTCTTTCACTTTCTCCCAACAGACTTCTTAAAAGAGTAACTTATAACCTTAACTTCAGCTCTACGGCTTCCACTCCTATAATCAATCCCTCGCAGGCTTGTTTCTCTCTTCACAAGTTTACTGAAACCATTTTTTTCTCTGTCTAACAGTGACAGTTCAATCATTACATCAATTGGATTTTGGAATCTTGACTTTTGAGAATTTGACCCTGGTCATCCCTGGATACTCAAGCTTTCTTAGTTTCCATGTTACTGCAGTCTCCTGACTTTCTAATTTTTACCTATGGTGCTTCTTTTCCCTGCTCTTACCTACAGATATTTTAGGAAAATGAACTCAAGGCTTCAAATATTAGACTTTCTGTTCAATATATCCAGTCCTCAATAACATTTCCATTTAGAAAATGTAATGCCCCTATAAAAATAGATTCAGTGATTCCTTTTTAACTTAGAGGCGGCATCCATTCTCCTCTGGGAAACTCCTCTTTACAAAATTCTCTTTTCATGATAGCACAACATCTTTAATCACCTTCAGTGGAATCTTTTGAACTAAAAGACCTGTTTGGCCCAGGCAATGGGTCTGTTGTTTCATGATTCTACCAGGCCTTTTATTATAAATACTGATGTCAATCTTGAAGGTAGCATAAGATGGGAGGAAGGGCATAAAAGCAGGAAATTTTTGCCAATAAGAGTCTATTATATAGACATAACAGGTGTGCATTTAGAGAGGGTGAGAGCTGGGGGAGAAATTGATAAATCATTCCAGTTTAATATCTAAAACTGAAAAGTCAAAATATAATATAATATGCTCTTTATTTATTTATTTTTGGTGTGTGCATTTTATTTTTTCTTCTTTTTAAATTTAATCTTTATTGTGTTTTTTTTACATTATCTTTTAATCCCCTTACGCCCTCTCCCCCCAGCAATCACTACACTGTTGTCCAGGTCCATGAGTCCTTTTTTCTTTTGGCTCAATCCTTCCAGAATTTCGTAGAAAAATACAGAACAAACCAGCTAAAAGACTGAGATTAGCTCTGGGTAAAGGAAAATGGAAGGATCTTATGGAGCTGTGCTTAATTGTAATAAGTGTTTAGAATCGATTAACCCTTTAAAATGCACAGATGTGAATAGTACTATCAACATAAATAGTTAACCATGAGAAACAGAGGAGAATGCAGAATATAACATAGGGGCATCTTCCTGCCATGTGGAAGGCAATAGCATCCTTTCTGGGCTAGCTGGAGAAGTCTGAAAAGGAAGAAAGGAGAGAACAAATGAACTGAGATGCCAGTCTGCTCTTTATTATCTGGCTCATTCCACAAGTTTGATACTTGAGGGGGCAGATAGAGACCATTAGACAGCTTAGGAGTCTCAGCACTAAGGGAGAATATGTCTCATTTTCCACTGAGAAATTTGAGTGTCTCTCTTCAACTTTGGCAGTCACACAGAACAGAAATGGTGTGCAAGGCAGACAGCAGGGCCTTGAGTTATTCCCTATCCCTCAGTTATCACAGTCTCTAGTAGCCTGTGGGAGGACAATACTGCCCTAGACCCCTACTCTGAGCCTTACACTTGAAGGGGTACACATTGGCTTTTCTTTTACCAGGTCCTATTCTACAAGCTAGATCATAGTGCCAAAGGGACTTACCCACCAAGACACCTACTTACCTGACACCTACTATTCTAGACCATAGTCTGACTCCCTGGGATCCTAAAAATTCTTCCAAGATTCATCATGCACCCAGGCTTTGCATGTTTTCTCCTGGGTCTAGTCTCTGCAAGGTAAGCCATACCACCGGTGTGTGCACCCCTAGGGCTGAATGGTGGCAAAAATTGGTTATTTGTGTTGGGGGGGCGGTGCTAGTATGGGGTATAGATGGGAGTTTAAATATATGGGCTAGGATTTCCACACAGGTGTGTTCAAGGCCATGGGAAAGGAGCCAGTGGTGGAAGGAAAATGAAAAGTGGACCATAAATTGAGCTTACTTTCCCTTTGTCAACACATTTCAGCGTGAAACTACAAGTAGTCTAATACTTCGAACTTCAAATGACCTAAGTCATTTGTAGGGGTAAAGGTCAAGAAGGAACAGTTATAACAACACAGCAAGAGCAGCAGCAAGTGTAGCAGAGACAGAGGCCAACAACTAACAACCATAAGCCACACAGCAGGAGACCTTGTAGCTATCTAATAAGAATTTGGAGGAAGAAACACACACACAATCCACATAGATATTATGATATTAGATGTGCTCCTCTTGTATCTCATAGGCTGAAGAAAGGACATGGAAATCATTTGAAAGGTTAGAACAGCCATCCTAAGGAGATTATACTATGAATTGAATAAGTTTAAATCTTGAATATGAATGAATTGTTTTCTCAAAGAGAATATTTTAAACAGCATGTGACTGGATAAACTACATTAAAGGTATATATTTTGCTAGTGATCAAAGAGAGATTTAGAAGTAAGCTAAGGTCAGCTATGGAAAACTATACCTGTTACATTTCTACACATCTGATTAATTAATGCAAAGGAACTAGTAACGTCCTGAAGTTAAAGATGAAACTGTGAGAAAGTGTATTAGAAATATCACCTAGATGGCTATTTAACTTACTTGGAATAATAGCTGAAATTAGAAAGGTGACAGATTGAGAAGAAATTATGAGGTTCAAATGCCCAAACTGGAGGTTCGACGAAGGCGTGAACAAGGCAAATAGCAAGGTGACATCAGCTCCAAAGGGCAGCTTTTGGCATGTAGAGGAATAATGGGGGAAGGAGGAGAAACCAGCACTCTTTCTCTTCATTGAAAAGGTCTGCACAGGAAGTGCTTGCCTTGGGGACTATTGGATTTCAGTTAAGGCAAGAAGGTTGCAGAAAAGCTCTGTGAATAGGTTCACAATGAAGGAAGTTTATATCACTGAATGTGTAATGCAGAGGCCACAACTAAAAAGAGAGAGAGATATATAGGCCGAGTGAAGTTTGGGACTGAAAGTAGGGGAGAGGGTAGATGGTCAAAGGGATTTGAATGTCGGGTAGAGAGTGAGCATAAACAGGGGTGTGAGGTCTGGTAGGATTAGCTGTTCTCCAGATTCCAAGTGGAGCAGAAGTACAAAGTAGTTTTCTACCAGTGTTGGCTCATGCCTCAGGGGTGTTGGCAGAGGCCTCATGATATTAGTGAACTCTGTGTGTGTGTGTGTGTGTGTGTGTGTGTGTGTGTGTGTGTGTGTGTGTGTTTTCAACTCTCCAAACAAAATCTTGGTGGGAAGTTCTTGTGGTGCCTCTGAAGAGATCCTAGTTTAGGCAAATGCACGGAACAAACAGCGAGTGTTCCTGGGTAGTGGGATGCTTCTCAACCTTCTCAAAGCCACCTGTGGCCTGACGTGGTAGCCCTTTTGAATGAGTTCTAGCCAGAGGGATACATCTCACTTTCCAACCCACAGTTTAATCTAATATTGTGACTGCTCAAGGCTGTGACCGAGGCCCTCCAAGGAGTACCTAACCACCATGCTTAGTCCCTCTCATATTTGAAGTCTGAGCTAAAATGTAAGCTGCGTGGTGGAACTCTTACTGACTAAATCACTTTAACTAAATTCAAAGCGTATAGCTGCAGAAAAGCACTCTCCATAACAGATGGGATTGTAAGCAATGCACAGACTCTTGAATTCCGCTTAGACCCACACTCCCTCAGTTTTATTCTACACTAGCTTGTTTTTAAGCAGGCCTTAGGGTGTAGGATGTTGGTTAGTAGGTGAGAGAAAGAATGAGAGATAGAGAGAGAGACAGAGAGGGCAGGGGAGAGCATTTGTCTTAAGAGCAATTATAGAGAGGCAACTATATTCTTGGTGTGGAGCCATGCCTTAAGGTTTTATTCAGCTCTACCAATCCCACAGAAGCCATGAATTCTCTGGATGAAAAAACGACTCCTTTCTTCTGGAGGATAACTCAATTTGAAATAAATATACATGGATTTAAAATAATTCATTTGAATTCTCTCAGTGGAACTACTTTGATGGAAATTTCCCTAAAAAAAATGAATGATTTGCTTCTGCATTTAATCAGCCAATCAGACACCCCCATGCTGACTACTTAATGACCTGGAATTTTAATGCAAAAATTTGTGATTATCAACAATTCTGGTCCTTTTCTTCCCCAGAAAACTCTGATGCTTTGTGCTTATAATTCTTAACAAATTAGTTAATCTTTTGTTCAACTATATAACAGAATTTGTTAATCAAAGCTGAATTCCTGGCCAAATATCTCAGACTAGCTTGGAGAGCACTCAGTCAAGCAGATAAGAACAAGTTGATGACTAACCAAGTGGTTCTTATTTCACTATCAGGAAAAACAAATAATCGTGCAAGTAGCTGAATGGAAAGAAAATAAAAGGCCAGGGCCTATTATGGAACTCTGAAGGCAAAGACTGAGGAAAGGAAAAAAGCCAGTGGAATGGGCTCATACTATCCCCATGTGCTATTTCACCGACATTCTGAGGGAGAAGCTTCACTGGGGGAACACTGGTCCAATTTTGGCTGGGAAGGTGAGACAGGGTGGGCAGTTCTGGGCAGAATTTAGTGATTTGTCATTGCTTTTTTTCAAAATAAAAAGGAGTTCTGTCTGCCGCAATAGACTGTGCTATTATACCCTACTCTCAGAACTCCTCGCTCTGACTTCCGTCTCCTGGGTAGAATTCAAGTGTGGAATAAAACTGAGAAAGTGTGGATCTGAGCAGAAGTCAGAGAGCTTGGGGGCCTGCCTCGCACGTGCATGAAATTGGTTAGAGAAGGGCCTATGCTTGCTAAACATATAATTTGTCTTCTAGTGAAAGAATGTGTTAACTCTACAATTGATTATTTACAAAATCATATAGGAAATTTCACTAAGTGAAAGAATCTTCATGAAAGAATCCTGACTATGCCTCATTTTTGCTGGGTACTTGTAAGATTTATGATTGTCTAGCCACTATGCTGTACACCTGAAACTAATATAAAATAATACTGAATGTAAATTGTAATTGAAAAATAAGCAAACTCTAAAAATGGAATACATGAACCTATACATCAAGTTGATAATATAACTAAGCACATTAAAAGTAAATAATTCAAGTGACTTTCAAAAAATAATAAGCATGATTCCTTCATAATCCATTTATATTATTTAGAATGATTTTACCCTGAAAAATAATAGCACCTATTTCATGGGATTGGTGTGAGTTATCATTGAGCTGATAGTCATAAAGGATGTGAAATTGTGCCCAGTTCCCAGAAGTGCTTGATAAACATTAGCTATTATCATCATCACTCTAGATGGTAAATAATCCTTTTCTTACAAAAGAAGAGCTTGAATTTCAGAGCATTTTAGTGCCTTGCACAAGATACAAATAAAACAGCAGATTGAGAGTGCTGATTTAATTTGTGTGCCAGGTCATACTGAAGTTTTCTGAACCATTGGCCTCCTCCTGAATGGATTTCCAAACTCATAAATACAAAGCCTCAGTTGAAATAGACTCACATGTGGGTGTTCAGAAGAAACATTGAACAAAATGTTGTCAAATCACACTTTACCATAAATGCCGCTGTAGCAGGAACCAAATTTGAGACTTAAGCTGTTCGTCTTCCTAATTCAAACCTTTTGCTGATGACTAGAGACTTTACAAGTGAGGGCCTGCTTGCATGAGAAACCAAAGACCACCAAGAGGAGGAATTCATTGTGAGAAAACAGAGATTCAAGGTGCACAAAACTAGTTCCATAATCAGTTGTCAGAAGAGAGGGAAAATTTTTGAGTAGCCTGGTTAATGGTGATTAGGCTACCCTACAGTTTGGATGCCCTGCCCCAGCAATCCTGTATCCAAAAGAAGAGAAGAAAACAGTCATAAAATCCCAGAGTCAGGAAAATCTTCATGAGGTATTGAGAATACAAGCTAGTCAGGGACACTCAGTAATAGACTATGGTGTTTATAGTGTGTAACCAATGTAAAGCGGAAGGTATTTTTCACATTGGAAGAGGCAGCTGTGGAACGAGTTGGCATTCGGGAAAAAGGAAGAGAAGTCTAAACACACAGGAGGAGCACCAGGAGAGGCCCTGGACAGGGAGCCCTAACTGTCTTCACTATCAGGATAGCACTCTGGGGGTCTGGAGCCTGTGAAGAGCACATTCCAAGATGGAGGGGAAATAGTAGATGCCTCATGGTAGGCAGGATGGCTGAATGTAGGAGCACACATAAAATGGGGGCTTACTTAACAAATTAGAGGCATTTGTAGGGGACTGAAATTCCTATAATTCAGTAGATGAGAGATGAACCAAATTCTATTTAAATGTTGTCACTGCGATTTAAATTATCCCCATAGACTGTGGATATACAAATTAATTCTTATGTTAACTTATTGGGCAGAAGTATGCTAGTCACTATGAATAAGACAGGGAATAAAATAATTACAGTTATTGCTCTCGAGGGCTTATAGCTTTGTGGAAAAACATAAGCTCCAAGAGGGCAGGTAGTTTATATATTTTATTCATTTTCACACTCTAGAATTAAAAAAGAGTACAGGGCATGGAAGAGGCAATTATTGAATACTAATCAAAACAATTTGCAAATGCCTTCAATTAAATAAGAACTTTAAAATGTACCTATTGTACTTCTAGGTATATACTCAAGAGAATTGAAAGCATATATACAAACAAAAACTTGTATTCAAATATTCATCGCAGTATTCTTCATAATAGCTAGGAAGTAGAAAAAACTCAAATGTCCATCAATTTATGAATGGATAAATAAAATGTAGTATGTCTATAGAATGGAATATTATTCAGCCTCAAAAAGGAGTGAAGTACTGACTCACGCTACAATATGACTGAACCTTGTAAACATGCTAAGTGAAAGAAGCCGGTCATGAAATACCACATATTGTATGATTCCATTTACATGGAATCCAGAATAGACAAATTCACAGAGACAAACTGTAGATTAGTGATCGACAAGGACTGGAGAGGGGGGAATGGGAAGTGACTACTAATGAGTATGGGGTTTCTTTTTGGGATGATGGAAATGTTCCAAAATTTATTATGGTAATAATGGTTGCACAACTTTTTGAATATACAAGAAATCATTGAATTACACATTTTTAATGAATGAACTCCATGGTATGTGAATTATGAATTATATATAAATAAACAGAGAAGGGAGGGATATCAAAATATCTGCAGGCTACAGCAGGTACACGAATTGTACCACCACAAACCCATGCAAAAGTAAATTACTCCATCTTGAACCTTCATTCATCCCCCCATCTAGAGAGTGTTGGAAATGAGATTTGCTGCAGATGCTAAATGAAAGAAAAATCTCGTTCAAAAACATGATGTTTTCTCAAATCTTCCTTCCTCACGTCTAGGGCCACATAGCCTCTACCTGCATGCAGACTAAGTCCTGTCCAAGGACCTAAAATCAATCTCCACCTTGATCAGCCATAGATTGGTGAAGGGCAAATGACCAAGCATAGGCACCACCAAAGTCCAATAAAGCTAGAGAGTGTGACAAGACGGAGAGCTAAATGGGGGTCAGCCCCTGGGAAGTCTGTGCAGGACCCAATCACTGTTGTACCTGCTGTCTTCCTCTCACCTTCCTCAGTCCCACAGCACAGTGACAGTCCAGATCATCCCAGCAACCCGACCCTGGTAGAACTAACTTCTTTTATACCTAGATGTGTCATCAGAATAATGTTGGTTTTGACAAAAATTTATGCTTTTTTATTCAATGTCTCCTTTTTTTAGAGATTCAATAGCTATGTATGTATTAAGTCAACATTGAGGCTTTACTGTGTGATAAGTATTGTCATAGGTGCTAGATACACAAAGGCTAAAAGTGAAGCTCCTACTTGAAGGGATGATGATGGTGGTAACTAATATACTTGAGTATTCACTAAGTGCACTTTCCAGACCAAGTAGTAGAACTTCATTAATTTATGTTTTACAACAACCCTAAATTGTATGTAGATTCTAATACTGCATTTTAGAGATGATAAAAATGAGACCCAGGGAGTAACACGCTCAGGATTCAAATCTTAGACTATCTAATTCTTCATACCAGCTCTTAATCAGCATCTTATAAAGTTCAGAGAACCCAGATTCTAATAACAATCCCAAATACTGTGCTCAGATATCACAAAGCAATCTTGGGTTATGACAGCATTCAATTTTCAAATGTCTGTTGAAAGAACTATGAACAAACTTCCTACACCCATTCCTAAAATGATCCATTCTGGGTCAGGACTAGAGTTTCACAAGACAGTGGCAGAGACCAGAGGTCAAGTTAAGGTGTTGCTAAGGCACAGAGGAACAGGTGCACCCTAGATATTTAAAGAAGCTCACAGGTGCACAGCCCAAGGAGTTCAGGTTCAAAAATATGAGTGACATCTCCAGAGGGCAAATTACTCCAGAGGCCAGTCTAGACTGCAGTGTTTCTCCATCTAGACAGGGATTCTGAGTAGCAGACCTAGGGAGCCAAGGTTAAAAGTGAGTATGATAGTGATCCAGAAGCCCTTCAGAATCCTTCCCAAACCCAGTCTGATCACAGTGAGGAAAACTGTGGGTGAAGACAAGCAAGCCAATTGATTGCAGTGGGGAAGTGAAGGGAGCAATTATTTCTAACAAATTGTGTGTATGCTACAATTTAGTAATAAAGCCTTACATGGAGACTGACCTATGTCTGAAACCAGCAAATTGGATTCCACCTGGTGATCCTTTTGACTTTACAAATAAAAAAGGAAGAAAAATAAACATTAAGAGAAACAGAAAAACATTAACATGAACTAAAACAACATCAGGAATATCATAGAATATTCAAGAGCAGAAATAGTAAGCAGTCTTGAAATTCATGCTGAACAGTGTGCTTCAGCACTTTGGGTCCATTGCATTTTCCAAAAGATGGCTACAATGATGTTTTCCATCCCACGTGTTCTTCTGGAGCCCTGCTACTCCTTTATCACGAGTTGGGGGTGAGGTTCCTGCCCTTGAATCTGAGTGAGCTTGTTACTTCTCTGTAACCAGTAGATTGTGGCAGAAGTAATGTGTGATTCAGGAGGTTAGGTTAGAAGGGGCAATGTGGCTGTTATCTTGTTAGCTAAAATGTTCACTTCTTAGAGTGTTGAGATATAAAAATACAATTGTCCAGAGACTGCCCTCCTGGAGAACTATATGTAAACATTCTGGTCAAGAGTCCAGCTAAGCTCCAGACAGGAATCTGTTTCACCTGTTAGTACTGTGAGTGCACCATCTTGGACATGCCAGCCAGGTTAGCCATCATATGACCATAGCCATAGCCAACATATGACTGCCATTTCATGAAAAACCCTAAGTAAGAACTGCCCAGCCAAGAGCTCACAAATTCCTGGTTCACAAAATTGTAAACAAAATAATACAGTCACTGTAAACTGCTAAATTTGGGGATAAATGGTCATGTAGCAATAGTAACCTGAACACCACAGAACAGAGAACAAGCACCGAGTTTTCAAGATACATTCCAAGATACATCCCTCCCGTTGCAGCCACAAGGATGAGGATGGCTGCTGACACATGGCGGAGGGACTCCAGCGTGAGGAGGAAGAGCCTGAGTTCCACAGGAGGTCAGTTTAGGGTCAACAGCAAGATAATCTGATCAGTACAGCCACAGTGGAAAACAGTATGGAATTTCCTCAAAAAACTAAAAATGCAACTACCATTTGATCCAGTGATCCAACTGCTGGGATTATATGCTAAGAATCCTGAAACACCAATTCAAAAGAACCTATGCACTCCAATGTTCATAGTAGCATTATTTACAATAGCCAAGTGCTGGAAACAGCGTAAGTGCCCATCAGTCAATGAGTGGATCAAACTGTGGTACATTTACACAATGGAATTCTACGCAGCAGAGAGAAAGAAGGAGCTACTACACTTTGAGACAGCATGGATGGAACTGGAGAGCATTATGCTAATTGAAATAAGCCAGGCACAAAAGACAAATATCATATGATCTCATCTACAACAGGAACCTAATGAACAAAACAAACAAACGAACGAAATAGAACCAGAGGCTTGGAAACAAGAAACAAAATGATAGGGACCAGAGGGGAGAGGGGAGGAGTATTAGGGAGGGAAGAAGGGGAAGGATCTACTTAAAGAACAAGTATAAATGACTCATGGACATGGACAACAGGGTAGGGATTGATTGTAGGAGTAGGGGAGGGGTAGGCAGGGCAGAAAATTGGGACAACAATTTATAAAAAAAGTAAGATAATCTGTCTGTAAAAGTTCATTAAGTATTCGTGACATGATTAAGCTTTGTGTGACATCCAAAATAGTTGATTAAAATTTTTTCTCAAACTCTATTTTTTATCTAAACAAATATTCCCTGATTTCAGTTACACAAGGTAAATAAACCTCGAAAATGGCAGTGTGGATATTGCCATAGTGATATGATCAGTGAGTCAGGTGGGATACATGTATTTGTGTATTTACTCTCAACACATAGCCACATGTCAGTGGAGACTCCAAGAATGAGAGGTTAAAAGAAATCTTCTATTCTCTCTGCTGTGATTATAAGTCTACTAGTGATACAAATATGTATTTAAAGTAATTGCTTTTAAACTATAGGTGGTTATTCAGCAAGCTATAAATAAAGATTCTTAATTCTATTACTTCTTCCCTTTTGCCTATTCTCATGATTAGAATTTTTGCAAATGATGCATCTTCTCCTTGCCTCAACTTCTTTTTCAGCTGATGACTCCCATAAAGCAAGCCATCTATAAAATTTCCAGGAGAAAAGAGAATGGTTTCAGCTATAATCTCACTCACCTACTCAGCATGCCCTCAACCAGCAAACACATACTCCTCCTGGCATTCGGAAGTTCTGGTGTATCCCTTACTGTCCAAATGCTATCAACATAATAAAAAGTCAGGTGAAAATTATTTAGTGAGCTTCCTCTTGCATTTGTTTCAAAGCCTTTTGAGGGTGGTAGAAATCTGTAGAACCTTGAAAGTCTGTACAGGGATTCACGTTGGCTGTACTGTACTGGGAAACCTGAGAAAATCTATGAGAACTAGTTTCCAGAGAGAAACGAGATGCTATCACTCCTTAGCACGTGAGATCAAGAACCTCACGTTGAAATACGTATTCTGCTTCTAATTTACCATAGCTCTCCGCCCATACCACTGTCTTCCTACTTACCACCTTATATTTGTATTTTCTAGGTAGGCCTTTTCCTCTACTTATATGTCTTTGTATCCTTAGTGCCTGGAACTTAATAGGCTTTTGATAAATTAACACCATTTTAACTTATTTTTAAAAAGAGGTGATGAATTAATGATGCTTGGGAAGTATACACCTAGGGGTCCACAGAAAGGTCCAGGGATCTTACACCAAAGTTTGACTTCTCAACCTTGCATTTTATTTGGTCATGTCCTCAAAATTCCTCACAAATAGGAGATGGAATAATAATGATGGTACCTGATATTTTTATAGTACTTTTGTGTTCATTATATTGATTTTTATCTTTTAAGACACTATTTGGCAAACCTGATTACTGTCATTTTAAAGATTAAGAAACTGAAATTTAAGTAGGTAAAATTATTTGCCTCATTACACAGAAATAAAATGACAGGAACAGAACAAAAATTTAAAGCATCTGGGTCTCTTGTCTTAATCCAGGGCTCTTTCAGTACAGCCCACTGTGAAATCTGGAAAGAGTAGAAATCATTGTTTACATGAAAAAAAATTCATTTTGGATCCTGATCAAAATTTGATGTTGTGGGTTTCTGCAATCCACCTTCGCTGAGAGGGAGTCATTTTTCATTCTGGGGCCAGCACTTTAGTAGTTGAAAGCAGTCCGTGCATTCATTTGAAATGAAGGATGAGAAGTTCCCTGAAAAGGTTTGAAGTCTTAATTCAATTGATATTGGCACAGTAAACTCTAGGATGCATCCAAATCCATTACTAAGACTTCCCCTGCCAGCAGATTTCCAAAACTAGATGTGAAATTGCATCAAGTTTTGTTGTGTGTGGTTTTTTTTTTTTTCTCTGTGTTTTAAAGTAAAATGATACGGATCTTTTTTTCACATGGGAACCAATGGGTGTTTACTCAATGATGGTCACCCTGTGTGAATGATACCACAGGAAAGGCAAAAATGAAATATCCAATTCTCACCTGTGTAGTGCACATAACAAGGCTTCCCGATTCTCCATGCTGGAATGGGCTGCATACATATGGGTCTGGCAGTAAGCAATAGGGACTGGAAGGTTCCATTAGTCCATATACCCATGGTTATTACACATTCTTGTAGCCTTTGACAAGGAATTATAAACAAGAGGAGAAAAAAGTGGAATTTTTGTTGCTGCTTTCTAAAGCCAATCTTTTGGAATTATGAGGACTTTTTAAACTAAATATATTGGTCACAACTCTTTTTGCTACGTTTATGCAAATTTAACCTAAGTCTGACTCTCTCATTGCTTTTTCTCATAGTTTTCTAGGAGACCTAAGATCATAAGGGAAGGCCAAATATACTGTTTAAAGTCTTGTTTTTAGGCATTCCAGAAAAAATATGGAATAAGATTTCATCAGGATGATTATGGCTTCAAGTAACAGAAAATCACGATTCAACTTACTTAAATAATGTGAATATTAATTACCTCCTGTAGTAAGACCAGAAATTAGGCATGGTATAGTCAGAGGACCAGCACTGAACTCTTCTGTGCCTTGAATTCTCTTATAGCTATCTCCTGTCAGGGTTCAAGCTGATTGTATTAGGTCTAAGTGATATATCCAGAAATAACAATGACCAGGAGCAGAGCAGAAAAACAAGACCACTTTTACCAGGTACTGCTTTCAGGAAGAAAAAGCATTGACTACTAGATGATGGCTCATTTGCCAGACATATGTCACATAGTCATGCTAAACCAATCACTGGCAAAAGCATTGGAATCATGTTTGTTTCCTATTAGGACCTACCCCTGAGACTGGGGTTGGAGTCGGTTTCCTGCAGGTGTGCAACTACCAAGAAAGGCAGATACAGTATATCTGGAGGAAGAAAGAAGTCAGTGTAGTGAAAATTGGGGAAATGAATTGGTGTTGGTCAGGCAACTAACAGTGTTTGGGAATAAGGTTGTTTCAGCATATTCAATATTTTCTTATTGTTACAAATTCCAGCTTTGTCACTTCCTTTGTAAGTCTTAATTATTGTTTACTATGAATTGTACTAGGACTTGGGGATATTAAGATGTAAAAAAGTAATATCTCTGCTCTAGAAGAAAACATATTCTTTTCCATACTACTAAGAAAAGGTGATTTCGTTTTGCAAAAAAAAAAAAAAGGAAATTGAAAGTGTCTACCTTCCAAAATGGGAAAAAGCCTAATT
>VMDR010019469.1:0-18314 GCA_007922815.1 Macrotus californicus | reverse complement strand
TATTATCCATGCATGCGACATTTGGATACACACATAATATATACATACATATAATATATCTATAACATATGCATGCATGTGTTAAATACAGATACATACCATTGTTAATATAATGAAAATGGTTTGTGTGACATCAATGTAACCTGGCAGCCAAGGAGAGTTGACTGGAATGTGCATGTGTGACCCATGATGATTTTACTGTACTGGTCAGTGGGGGCAGTAGATGCCATTGAATATGTGTGCTGTGTGGCCATCACATTCAAAATGACTGAGTGAGTAGAGCAACGAATGTGCATCAAATTTTGTGTTAAGCTTGAACATTCCTATACAGAAACTATGCATATATTACATGCATGTATCTGTATATCACAGGTATACACATTACATACACATTACATGATTATAGCTATGTATTGCACACATACATATGTGTTACATGCATGTAACTGTCTTTTACATTAGTTCATGCACTTGCATTGTATAAAATTTAGAAAAATCAAAAGGGGGTATAATGAAGGTCATTTCTGCACCCAGTTTCCTTCCCAGAAGATGAATTACAAGGCTAGTTTCTCAATCTTCCTTTCCTTGTTCTAGCTGATGAGCCTCCCCAAGCCAAAGAACATCTGCTCAGAATCTTTCCAGCTTCTGTATTTTCCTGTCTGGTTAAATTTAACCTGTTTACATGTTTCAAAGCCTTTACGCTTTATCTATCCTCTGTAATCATTTTTCAGTTCTCCATAGCAGGCTTCCTATATTTCGCTCCTGCATGAACCTGTCCCCACTTCCTGGATGTCATTCACATTTTTTGTTCTGTGGTCTGTCCAAAATCTCTGTTTCTTTGAGCCTGACATTAGACTGATTTCCTCTGATTGCTTCATTGATTCCCTTCCTCTATGTAGGCATCTATGAACGGGGTTAGTTGAGCTCCTGCTTTCAGTATTCCAGAATGATTCCAAAACACATTAAGTATTAAGTAGCATCATTTGGGCTGTAACTATACAAATCCAAAAAGATGCAAAGAGAGTTCTCAGATATTACAATTAGATATTTGTCTTTCATTAATAAAAAGAATTCACTTACAAAATCTTTCAAAATAAGGTCCATGAAGGAAGAGAATAAAATAGGTCTGTGATGGGGAGAAGTTGCAAAACACTGAAATCACACACTTAGTGCTGAATTATGTAGCGAAGTCCTTGAGAATGTGATGTCAAAGTCAGACAGACCTATGAACTACTTGTGTGACTTTGGGCAATTGCATTGTCTTCCAGATCCTTGGTTTCTCACAAAGAAATGAGTTGATGTTAGCAGAATATTCAGCAAAATGCCTGTTGTACAGCAAATGTTCAATAATTCTATGTGTTGTTGTTCTATCTATGTACTGGTGTGTGGTTTGTGTACTGGGGTAGGCAGAAAAGTTGCCCCTTTCCCCTCTAAAGATCCACGTCCTAATCCCTGGAACCTCTGAATATTACCTTACATAGGAAAGGGGGTTTTAGTATACATGATTAAATAAAGGTTCTTAAAATAGAGATGTTATCCTGGGTTATCTAGGTAGGCCCAATGTTATTATAAGGGTCTTTGTCCTTACCAGATGGATGAAGAAGTCAGGAGATTCAGACAATGAGATGAGAGACAGAGTCCCTGTCAGAATCAGAGTGATTTGATGTGAGAAGGCTTCACCCAGCTATAGCAGGCTTTGGAGGAGGAGGAATGGGCCATAAGCCAAGGAATACAGTGGCCTCAAGAAAGAATTTAGAAAAGGTGAGGAAATGGATTCTCCTCCAGAGAATGGAATCTCCTTCCAGAAGGAATGCAGCCTTGCTGACGCATTGCTTTTAGCTCAGTGAGACCCGATTCAGACTTGTGACCTCTAGAAGACAATACATTTGTAAGATAGTAAATTTGTCTTGTCCTAAGCCACTAAGTTAGAGATAATTTGTAAAGCATCATCAGGAAATGAGTGTATCTCCCCAGATGGACCCCTTTATGAAGACCAAATTTAAATAGCTGATAGTGTCCAGAATAGTGTTAGATGTAAACATAGATCTTCCCAAGGGTTCCAGCAGAGTGATGTAGCAACTTGTAAATTGTCCTTTCTAGTGGAGAAGAGGAAACCAGACTTAGCCACAAGGCAGCTTTCTTCCTGAATGTAGATTTCCATTATAGTACAAGTTAAAAATACTAGGGAAGCTCCTGGTCTCACTGCTAAATGGCAAGAAATTCAATTATGGCCCAGTCAGGGTTTCCTTCTCAGCGTCCTTGCCTCCCATAATTATAGGCAGTTTACAAGATCAATAATCCCTACTCTGTACTGAGCATACAGTATGTGTCAGGCATTGTGCTAAGAGTTTGGCACTCATCACCCTACTTTATCCTTGCAAAATTCCTCTGATGGTAAGAGGAAATGTGGGGTCTGTTTTTCAAACTTATGGTCATGAATTTCAGTGGATCCTGAAGTCAGTTTGGTGGGGAGTGACCAGCAGTTTAGTTTTAAAAAATAAAATACAATAGAAAATATCAATATAGTCTCATAAGATTTTGGTTTCAATTATATATGTGATGTGTACTGGGTTGTGTTGTAGAACATACATCTTAACATGGGTCACAATAAAAGATAGTTCTTATAGTGGGTTATACTTAAAATTTAAAACCCACCAGGAGAGTGGTTAAGAGCATAGGCTTTAGCAACAGGGCTCCTTGGTTCTAGTTCTTTATCTTACCAGCTGTGTAATCTTGAGTATGTTACTTACTCTGTCTGTTTCCTCATCTTCTTGGGTCCCATCTCATAGCTGTTTTTTTTTTTTTTGAGGATTAAATGGGTTAATAGAAGTAAAGCACTTTGAATGGTGCCTTGGTAATGAGTGCATAATGTTACATGGCTAGCAAGTGGCAGAACTGGGTAGCTTCCTGCTCTGTCTTATAAACTCTAGTCTGGAGTTTGAAGTCTAAGGCAATTTCATGCTGAGTTAGGTGTCCCCTCAAAGTAAACACATAAAAAAACAAGTGTCCCTTTACAATAAGTTACTGGCAAGTTATAAATAGAGGGCACCCTCATCTTCTAGGGTGGTTAGCCTATGTTGGCAAACTGTCGGAGAAGATACAGGCCGAGTGACTTATTCTGCTTTGAATTTCAGTAGAAAAATGTGGAAGACACTCATGGTTTGACATAGAGAACAAACTGATGACCCAGTCAACCTTCACTGTGAGGGTACCATATGCATTATTGCATCTACAGGAAATCCAGTCAAGGAAGAAATCCTACAAGAATCTGGGGGGTGGGGACATTGCCTATCTAAAACTTATGAGGCAACTGGGGTTCCTGTCTTATTATTATTGTTTGCTTCTGTTTTCTGTTTCTTCCTGCTCTGTTTCCTCCCTCTGCTCCAGGGAAAAACTCAGGTGTTTTGTCAATTTCTTAAAAAAAGATTTTGACCCTACCTGGTATTAAGTTCTTTGAGTATTGGTTGAAATACACAACCAGGCTCTATTGTTTTCATAGGCTCTGAAAATTTAAGAATTTAAAAATCTAATGACTTTTTAAAGTTTTAGGTAAGTATTAATATATAAAACTATTCTGAGTCTTGACTCTTAGATTGGGAGCAGCCTGACAGCTTGGAGTTGGGGTTGAGGGGATTGATGTAGCAAGCAAAAAAGAAAAAAAAGAGAAAAAAACTCATGGACTTGGGCAATAGTGTGGTGATTGCAGCGGGAACGGGGATGTGTGGAGGTGGAAGAGGGTATGGGAGGATAAATGGTGATGGAAAAATATAAAAAAAGGTCATTTCATTATAGGGATCCTATCCATGTGTGACGTGATCTTGTGGCTCAGCTCTGGTTCTGAACACAGACAGACTCGCATGGCGTGCAGAGAACATCCGTGAATAGGTCTCCCATGGGGAATCAGGCCTGCATTGTACCTAGGCCACTTTGAGACTTGCTCTTGCTAAAATCTCCCTCACCCTGAATTGAGGAAACAAATGTTTATTGTATATCTTTAAAGTAACTTCCTAAAATCTATGCTAAACCTCTCAAGTTTGGGTGTAACCAGTTCCACCT
This sequence comes from Macrotus californicus, assembly GCA_007922815.1. NCBI lineage: Eukaryota > Metazoa > Chordata > Mammalia > Chiroptera > Phyllostomidae > Macrotus > Macrotus californicus. Next base: position 14,258 of record VMDR010019469.1, on the reverse strand, counting down.
CTTTTCCTTTACATTTGCAAATAACCTTTATTTTAAAGGGATTAGCAACATTCTTTCTTTTGTTATGATAACCACCTAAAGTGAACCTGTGCATAGTTAATGAGAACCATCCTGGATGTGATGTACCTAGAATGTCAATAAAAGCCTGTCCAGGCAAGGGGTCCCGGCGCTCTCTCTGAGAGAGTGGCCATGCAGGCCGGCCCTCTCTCACGCTCTCTGGCCCGCTCTGGGCCTCTCTCACACTCTCTCACCCTCTCCCTGGCCCTCTCTTGCCCTCTCTCCCACTCTCTCTTTCTCTCTCTCTCCCACCCTCACCCTCCCTCTCTCTCCCACAGGCTCTCTTCCTCTTACTGAAAGAGCGGCCAAGCTAGCACTCTCTCACTTAGAGAGTGGCTTGACATCCCTTTTTCTCCACCGGATTCCTTTAGTCCGTATGAATTTGTTTGTCACTTGTCCAGGGATGTAGGACAAGCATTCCACAATGACACACGGTCCTGCTGGATGGAACCGTGACATTTCATCATTAAAAATTTCATTCTGAGCCTTTAAACTATTGATTTTAATATTCAGTCAATATCCAATTTAAAATGAATTCTATACCACTTCTAACTTGCTTACTTTAGAGTGATTTTGCTGCTTATTAAAATTTTGCTTGAGAAATGTATTTCTAGGCTTTAAGATTTGGGAAGGGTGTGAATCTAGCCTCCTTACTAGCATCTGGCAAGGTGTTCTGAACCAGCAGGGGAAGGGACATACATTCAGTACACTCCCCATCACAACATACCTATATCCTCATCTCAGGAGTGGGAATCTTTCATTTGTTATTTTGGTTTGACTTGTTTGTGGCATGTGACCCTGTTGACTTAGAGCTCTTCGTAGAAGGGAAAGTAAATACTGCAAACAATTCCCTGACATAGAAGCACCTCCCTCTCTGTTTCTCTTGAAGAATATGTTTTTTCTTTCACTATTTATTTATTTATTTATTTACACTTGATTTTTTTTTAGAGCAGGTTGAGATTTATAGCAAAATTGAGCCAAAGGTACAGTGATTTCCCATACACCACTTGCCCTCATATACGCACAGCATCCCCCATCAACATCATCCCCCACCAGAGTGGTACATTTGTAACAATGGATGAACCTACATTATCACCTGGAGTCCACAGTTTGTTACAGTTTACATTACATTACAGGTCACTCTTGGTGTTATATAGCCTAATTGGTTTAGGCAAATGTATAATGACATAGGCCCATCATTACAGTATCATACAGAATATTTTCAGTGCCCTAAAAATCCTCCATGCTTCCCCTACCCCTGTATCTCCAACTTCTGACAACACCGATCTCTCCATAGCTTTGTCTTTTCCAGGATGTCATATAGTTGGAATCCTGCAGTATGTAGACCTTTCACCTAAGAAATATACTCTTAAGGTTCTTTCTCATCTTTTCATGGCTTGATAGATCATTTCATTTTAGTACTGAATAATATTCCATTGTCTGGATGGTCCACTGCTTATTTGTCCATTCACCTACTTAAGAGCATCTTGGTTGCTTCTAAGTTTTGGAAATTAATGAATAAACTGCTTTAAATATCCATGTGCTAGGTTTTGTGTAGACATGAGTTTTCAGCTCCTTTGGATAAATGCCAAGGAGTGTGATTGCTCGATGGTGTGGTAAGAGCATATTTAGTTTGTAGGAAGCTGTGAAACCCTTTTCCCAAGTGACTGTACTCTCTTTCTTTTCAAGTGTATGAACACCCTTGAAGTCAGCAGTGGCCTAAATGAATTAGCATATGCATGTGGTCACCCAGTGAGGTAATTCTGCAAGACATCCTGTGGAGCAGGTCATTAACCTCTAGGCACAAGAGTCTAGCAGATGTCCCCAAGCTTCTACAACCCCACCTCTGAGGTATTTGTAAAAGGCCTAAAGGAGACCAACATGGGTCTCATTGGTCTCCAGTGACAGGTAATGGACATGGCAGCAAGAATGGGGGAAATGGTCTCACCAGGGTACATGTGGAGGACTCTGATCCTCTGAAATATGCAGATGGCTTTGTGAATACAAAGAGAAACCAGAAGTATGTTGGTCTTTTAGGGGAAGCTCAGTGTTCCTTTTTGCCAAACACATACCCTTGCAGATCTGCCTTTGGATCATAGATACACTGAGAGGAAAGGAGTATAAAGTCAGAGCCCATTTTGGGTGGTCATTGGGAGCAGCTCTCCTGGACAGGTGAGTGGGAAGGTGGCAGAGCCTTCCTTCCCCATCGGCCCCTTCCATACTGCATGCAGTGCTGAGCACCTCTGCTTGTTGAACACACTTTACTCCTGTGTTTTAGAGTGGTAGAAAGACACATGACCCAGCTGACTCTAATAAAATAAGCCCACTTAGGAGAGAGAAGATGGCGGCAAAATAGGTGGGAGTGGAATCCACTTCTCCCTGCGAACGGGTGAGACACCTAGCTGATCTTCTGAGGAACAGAGGGAACAGCCAATGGTATCCAGCATATAAGAAGATTGGAGACCAGGATTTGTAAAGCACACTGAAGAAAACATGGTAAGGAGTGTGCTTGAGGACAATAAGGTCCCTGGGCCCAGCACGGAACCAAGGGGGCTGTAGCTCAGACCCGGTGGGTGCCGGGTCAGCAGAAGGATTTAGGGAGAGTGCCAGGTCAAAGGCTCCCTTCCCCTGCCAACAAGATGTAAGCAGCACCGGGAAAGACCTGGGTGCTTGAAGTCACAGGGGGCGAATAAAGACCAAGTGGCGAAAACGCAGAGATGTGCACACCCACTGAGACTGTCCGGCCGGCTGGGGAGAGTCTGGCGTGAGGGGCCCGGACTAGGTCAGTACCCCATCTGATTGCAGAGCCGGGCTGTGGGAGAGGCCAGGTGCTTGTTTGGAATGGCAGGCTTGAGCAAAAAGGAGTTTTTCAGAAAAAAAAAGAGAACTAAGAGGCACTGGCAGGCTTGAGCAAAAAGGAGTTTTTCAGAAAAAAAAAGAGAACTAAGAGGCACTCAGCAGCTGCTTGGTGAACTCTCCTGCAGATGTGCCAGGGCCGACTGTGCTCCTACACACACCTAACCGCAGAGTACTCCCCACCCCTCCCGGTCTGAGTAACAGAGGCTGGGTGTACATGGAGCTCCGAACCTGGGAGATCGGAGGTTGCCCGATCCCTCAGAACCAGGTTCGCACACCGAAGGCTCCAGAGGGAGCGCACTTGATCCTGCCCCCCCCGAGGCATCTCGCACACAAGCCCTGCTCTTCATGGGAAGCATCGGAGGAGGTGCGCACTTGCATCCGCTGCACCAGAGACACTAGAACTGGCTTGGCCGGTTTGAAGCCAGCAGGAGGCCTCCTTTTTTTTCCTTCTTTTTTTTTCCTCTTTTCTTTTTTTAATAAAAACTCCTTTTTTTCTTTACGTCTCTCTTTCATTATTCTTTATTCCTTTCTTCTCTCTTTTTTTTCTTCTTCCTTCCTTCTTTTTTTTTTTTTTTTTTTAACATTCCCACAAATGAGACAATAAAACCTGGACTTGTGAAGGGACCAGAGCTGGACCCAAAGTGGGGGCATCACAACAGCTGAGACGGTGAGACATATTTCATTTTGCTACTTCAGAGAACTTGCAAGTTCTTGTATATTTGTATTATTATTATTTTATTATTCTAACATCTATTATTTTATTAGTATTTTTGTATTTCTCTTGTTTCTGTTTAGCCATCTTTGCTTGACTTGTTAAACTGCATTGTAAGACTGGTTTCCCTTGTTCTCTCTTTCATACTGTATATTTTTAATTTTGCTGTCTTTTCACTTCCCATGGGATCCATTAGCACCCTGTTCTAGGTCCTATACTTCCTATTCTTGTTATCCAGATCACATAGATTGTGTCATATAATTGTTGCTCCATAACTATTGTAAATAATTGCTGTTCCATACAATTGTGAATACTACACAGCAACCTTCCCAGATCTTGGCTCACCTCACTTTTTCCTGAACTGTATTACTGTTGAGGTTAACTCTGCTCGCTCACACACGACACGCATTTTCTATCCTTTTCTCCCACTTTACCTCATGATCTGACCTCCCACAAGCTCACTGCTTTCTAGATCTAACTCACAATCCTTCCCCTCGCAACAAGAGTCTTATCTGCTTTCCACACTTTCTAAAAGTGGCTAGCTGGGAGAAATATCACGGCTAACACTATACATATTGAAAAGATCTTCTATCTCTTCTCTATGGGTTGGTACTTTTAATACCATAGAATACATTCCGACTATCTTAAACCATTTTGCCTTCCCATCCAACTGATCACAAAAAAAGAGTAGAGGGGAGCTGTGGACACCAGTACACCTGCTGGAAGAGGAAACCGACCAACAAAGGAACCAACAACAGATAACAGAAGAAGGTGAAGGAGGGAGTGGAAGCCACACTAACTCAACACAGGACCCATCTAGAAACATAACCAATTGATGGAGAAATTACTCAGAACAAACAACTGAACAAGAACAAGAAAAATCCTCAAAACCTTGCATATACAGAAGAACCAGCTTCAACACAACCTGCTACACCTGCACAATAGAATATAAAACGAGTGGGGGTGGAGTGACCCTCAGTTAACCAGCTGGAAGGAGGGACTCACCAAAGAAACACCCAAAGACAGTCAAAACCCAAAGACATACAGAGAGCCAACATAAACAACAGCCCAAGACCAGCAAGCTAAGGAGATCAAGGAGACTGCACCTTTGAATCTCACAGGGCTTCTACCACAGAAGTTTGCACCATAAACCCAGGGAGTCAGAACAGACCAATTTAAAAAGCAGAGGCTAACAGGAAGAATCTCACAAACCATGGGCAGAGAAAGAAAAAAATCCCCAAATGAAAGGAAAGGAGAAAGCCTCAGAAAGAATGATAAATGAAACAGAGGCAAGTCAATTACCAGATATTGAGTTCAAAGCAATGGTTATGAGGAAGCTCAATGAGCTCACAGAGAATTACCAAAAACTACAAGGAAACTACAATGAACTCACTGCAAACTATATCAACATGCAAAAAGAAATAGAAAATATCAACAAAGGCCAAGAGGAAATGAAGAATACAATTTCTGAACTGAAGAACGCTGTAGAAGGAATCAAAAGTAGGCTCGATGAAGCAGAGGATCAGATTAGCGAGTTGGAGGACAAGGTAGAAAGAAATACCCAGAAAGAGCAAGAAAAGGAAAAGAGGCTCAGAAAGAATGAAGAGGGCTTACGGGAAATGCGGGAGAACATGAAACTTAATAATATCTGTATAAGGGATACCAGAAGGAGAAGAAGAAGAGCAAGGGATAGAAAACCTGTATGAAAAAGTAATGATGGAAAACTTCCCGAATTTGATGAGAGATTAAGTCCCACAAATCCAGGAAACACAGAGAGTCCCAATGAAGAGGAACCCAAGGAGGCCCACTGCAAGACATATCATAATTAAATTGGCAAAACTCCAAGACAAAGAATCTTAAAGGCAGCAAGGGAGTAAAATGAAGTAACATACAAGGGAGCCCTAATAAGACTAGTAGCTGACTTCTCAATGGAAACGCTCTAAGCCAAAAGGAAATGGCAAGAAATATTCCAAGTAATGAGAACCAGAGGCTAGCAACCAAGACTTCTCTATCCAGGAAGGCTCTCAATTAAAATGGAAGGCCAAATAAAGAGCTACTGGGACAAAAGAAGCCTCAGAATGTACCACCTCCAAACCAGCACTGCAAGAGATGTTAAAGCATCTGCTTTAAGAACAGGAAGAAAAAGAGTGAAAGAGAGGAGAACACCAGTACAAAAAAATGGCAATGAATAAGTACCTATCAATAATAACCTTAAATGTAAATAGATTAAATGCACCAGTCAAAAGACACAGAGTAGCTGAATGGATGAGAAAACATGACCCACACATATGCTCCTTCAAGAGACCCACCTCAGAACAAAAGGTCTACACAGACTGAAAGTAAAGGGCTGGAAAAAAATATTCCAAGCAAATGGACAGGAAAAAAAAGCTGGCATAGCAATACTGATATTGGACAAAACAGACTTCCAAATAAGAGCCATAAAAAGAGACCCAGAAGCTCACTTCATAATACTCAAGGGAACAATCCACCAAGAAGAAATAAACATTGTAAATATATATGCACCCAACATAGGAGCATCCAAATACATAAAGAAAACATTAGAGGACCTCAAGAAAGATATTAACAGCAACACAATTATAGTAGGGTTTTTTAATACCCCACTGTCAAAAATGAACAGGTCTTCCAAACAAAATATCAACAAGGGTATTGTGGCATTGAACAAAGCAGCAGATGAAGTGGACTTAACTGATATATATATATAGAGAGAGCTTTTCATCCCAAAGAAGCAAAATACACATTCTTTTCAAATGCACATGGGACATTTTCAAAGATAGACCACATGATAGGTCACAAAACAAGCCTCAACAAATTCAACAAAATTGAAATCATATCAAGCATTTTCTCCAGCCACAAGGGACTGAAACTAGAAGCCAACCTCAAGGAAAAAAACCCCAAACACTCAATCTCATGGAGATTGAATAGCATGCTATTAAACAATGACTGGGTCAACACTGAGATTAGGGAAGAAATCAAAAAGTTTTTGGAAACAAATGAAAATGAACACACAACAATCCAAAACTTATGGGACACAGCAAAGGCAGTCCTGAGAGGGAAGTTCATAGCGATACAGGCCTACTTGAGAAAGATAGAAACATTTCAAATAAACAACGTATCACAATGCCTACAAGAACTAGAGGAACAACAACAAAGACAGCACAGAGCAAGTAGAAGGAAGGAAATAGTCAAGATCAGAGCAGGATTAAATGACATAGAGACTAAACGGACAATTCTAAGGATCAATAAATCCAGGAGCTGGTTCTTTGAGAAGATAAATAAAATCGAAAGGCCTTTAAGCAGGCTCATCAAGAAAAAAAGAGAGAGGACACAAATAAACAGTCAGAAATGAAAGAGGAGAGATTACAACTGATAGATACCACAGAAACACAAAGGATTGTAAGAAATTACTATGAAGAACTATATGCCAAGAAATTTGAAAACCTAGGTGAAATGGATAAATTTCTAGAAAAACATAATCTTTCAAAATTGAATGAAGAAGCTCAAAGTCTGAACAGGCCAATAACAGCAGTTGAAATTGAAGAGGTAATCAAAGAGCTTCCCACACATAAAAGCCCTGGACCAGATGGCTTCACAGGAGAATTTTACAAAGCATTTAAGGAAGAGCTAACCCCTATACTTCACAGATTATTCCAAAAAATTCAAGATGATGGAAGACTCCTAAACTTTTTTTATGAATCCAGCATCATCCTAATCCTAAAACCAGATACAGAGATAAGCAAAAAAGAAAACTTCAGGCCAGTATCACTGATGAATTTAGATGCTAAAATCCTCAACAAAATATTGGCAAGCCGCATCCAGCCATATATTAAAAATATCATACACCACGATCAAGTGGGATTCATCCCAGGGATGCAAGGATGGTACAATATTCGCAAATCAATAAACGTAATACACCACATAAACAAAATGAAAGACAAAAATCACATGATCATATCAATAGATGCAGAAAAAGCCTTTGATAACGTACAGCATCCATTTATGATGAAAACACTTAGCAAAATGGGAATAGAGGGAGCATTCCTCAACATAATAAAGGCCATTTATGAGAGACCTACAGCCAACATCATACTCAATGGGCAAAAATTTAGAGCTTCTGCACTAAAATCAGGAACAACACAAGGATGCCCGCTTTCACCACTCCTATTAAACATAGTATTGGAAGTCCTAGCCACAACAATCGGACAACAAAAAGAAATAAATAGTATCCAAAATGGAAAGTAGGAAGCAAAACTGTCATTATTTGCACATGACATGATAGTGTACATAGAAAATTGTATAGACTCCACCAAAACACTACTGCACCTAATAAAGGAATTTGGTAAAAGAGCGGGATACAAAGTCAATATTCAGAAATCAAAGATATTTTTGTATACTAACCTTGAAACATCAGAAGTAGAAATCAGGAAAAATATCCCATTTCATATAGCAACAAGAAAAATAAAGTACCTAGGAATCAACCTAACCAAGGAGGTAAAAGACCCGTACTCAGAAAACTATACAACACTGAAGAGAGAAATTAAGGAAGACACAAAGAAATGGAAGCATGTACCATGCTCATGGATAGGAAGAATTAACATCATCAAAATGGCCATGCTACCCAAAGTGATTTATAGATTCCATACAATCCCTATTAAAGTACCAATGACATATTTCACAGATATAGAACAAACACTTCACAAGTTTATATGGTACCATAAAAGACCCCGAATAGCTGCAGCAATTTTGAGAAAGAAGAACAAAGCAGGAGGGATCACAATACCTGATATCAAACTGTATTACAAGGCCACTGTCATCAAAACAGCCTGGTACTGGCATAAGAACAGACACATAGACCAATGGAACAGAATACAGAGCCCAGGAATAAACCCAAGTCTCTATGGTGAATTAATATTTGACAAAGGGGGAAGAAGCATAAAATGGAGTAAAAGTAGCCTCTTTAAGAAATGGTGTTGGGAGATTTGGACAGCTACTTGCAAAAAAAATGAAACGTGACCACCAACTTACACCATACACACAAAAAAATTCCAGGTGGATAAAAGACTTAAATATATACCATGATACCATAAAATTCCTAGAGCAAAATATTGGCAGGAAAATATCAGATATTCCATGCAGCAACACCTTCAATTATGTGTCCCCTAAAGCAAGGGACATAAAAGAAAGAATAAACAAATGGGACCTCATCAAATTAAAAAGCTTTTGCATGGCAAAAGAAAACAGCATTAAAATGAAAAGATAACCAACTATATGGGAAAACATATTTGCCAATGATGCCTCGGACAAGGGATTGATCTCCAAAATATTATCAAGAACTCACATGACTCCACTCCAGGAAGACCAAAACCCCAATTAAAAAATGGTCAAAAGACTTGAACAGCCACTTCTCCAAGGAGGATATACAGAGGGCACAGAGATATATGAAAAGATGCTGAGCATCACTAGCCATCAGAGAGATGCAAATTAAAGCCATCATGAGATACCACTTGATACCGGTCAGAATGGCCATCATAAACAAATCAACAGACAAGTGTTGGAGAGGATGTGGAGAAAAGGGAACCCTAGTGTACTGTTGGTGGGATTGTAGACTGGTGCAGCCACTGTGGAAAACAGTATGGAATTTCCTCAGAAAACTCAAAATGGAATTGCCTTTGACCCAGCAATTCCACTGCTGGGTTTATACCCTAAGAGCCCTAAAACACCAGTCCTAAAGAACCCTTGCACCCCAATATTCATAGCAGCACAATTTACAATAGTCAAGTGCTGGAAGCAGCCTAAATGCCCGTCAGTGAGTGGATGAAGAAACTATGGTACATTTACACAATGGAATTCTACGCAGCAGAGAGAAAGAAGGAGATCCTACCCTTTGCAACAGCATGGATGGAACTAGAGAGCATTATGCTAAGTGAAATAAGCCAGGCGGTGCGGGAGAAATACCACATGATCTCACCTTTAACTGGAACATAATCAACAACAGAAAAATGCAAACAAAATACAACTAGAGACATTGAAATTAGGAACAATCTGACAGTGGCCGGAGGGGTGTTGGGTGGGAACAGTGTGCAGGAAGGGTGGCTAGGAAACAGTATGGAGGAGACATGGACATAGCCAGGGGGGAGGGTGGGAGTTAGGGAGGGAGATCGATTGGCTGAGTGGGGTTCGGAGTGGTGGGGGGAAAATGCAGACAACTGTAAATGAACAACAGTAAAATAATAAAATCTTAAAAGAAATATAAATCCAGTTAAAATTAAAACTTTTAATAACCAAAATGTCAGGATTCAAAGCTGCCCAATAAATAGCATCTCTCTTTTCTTGAACTTGGGGCCATGTGTTAGCTGAACTCAGTGGTCAGCATAGCCAAGTAGCACTGCCCTGTGCACATGCACAGGTCTTGAGTGGATCCACCATGGCCATGAATTAGATCAATGGTTTGGTCCCTAGCACAGCTTGACAACTGACAGCCTCTCTGGAGGTGGTGGAGATGGGGAGCCCCTCACCACAGGTAGAGAGCGGGGAAGTATATTAACTTACTGAAAATGGATTTGTTCATTGAGCACTCAGTGAGTACTAGTATTGTTCTAGGTGTTGGAGACACAGCAGTGAAGAAAAGAGACAAAGTCCTGGCTCTGCTGTATGGTTTTATTAATGTGTGTTTATGGAAGTTGAGGATGGAGGTGGACAGGGTGTCAGATCATAGAGATAATAAAGAAACGTATGTGTTTGGTTGGTTGAGATTCCTTTCCTGGCATGTTGTTTGGACGTCCCACTAATTAACTGGTTCTTCTCTTGAAGGTGGTTTAAGCTCCCAGAACTGACCTCATGTCCTGTCTCCTATATTTCATATTCTGGGATCTCTCTTCTTATTCTTGGAGACAGAGGATGGAGAGAAAATGCCACTTTCATCTTTCCGTCACTGGATTAGGAAGGAGTTATGCTTTGGGATTGTGGTGCTGACTTACTCTTTAAAGTTGAATTATTTAAATGAGGTGAAAGGTTATTTTGTATAGAACAAGTAAAAATTACTCTTTAACTAAATTTCAAAATATTCCAACTTCTGACATAAACTGCTTTGTAAAGAGTCAACCTAATGACTTTTTTCCCCTAGTAGATTAAAATAAGATGCACCAAAATCTTGTTCTTATCTTTATGATACCAAGTATGGGTTTTGTTTTTAGAAGAGAACTCAAAATTCCTTGTGTAAAATTAAGGAATCACTCTAAGGAGTTGGAATGACATACCAGAAATTATTTCCTTATGGTGGGTGCTTATGATGCGTGGGCTGGGTGTCCTGTACAAACACTAGACTGGAGAGTAGGTGACAATTTGGCAGTGTTATAGGTGCTATCACTCATCAGGGACTGAGTGACATTCTGCAGCTTCTCAGAACCCACTGGAGGAAGAGCAGGGCAGCAACAGGGAGCAGAAAAAATTCCCAGCATGAGGGATTTGCTTAGGTAAAAGGCTCTGGATGTGGACTCATTATACCTTCTCTTGCCTCCTCCTGCTCTCCTGCTATCTCTGTCTTCATTTGCTGATTTTCTAGCCATGCTCCTGGCCAATTTTGTCACCTCACATCTTTGAACCTCAGATATCTGTCTTTAATTTTTTATTCCAACTCATTTCTTGTATGTCTTTCATTCTTTTCCTTTATTTTGGTACCTCCTCTTCAGTAAGTTTTTTCTTGCTTCAATAAATATTACTCTATGCAGACAACTGTAAATGAACAACAATAAAGTAATAAAATCTTTTAAAAAATAAATATTACTCTAAATACATCTAAAACAATAAAAATAAATATTACCTTATTCATGTTGGCATTTATTGGAAATTATATATGTATATATCTTTACAAGGACAATTTGTTTAATTACTTGTGTTTTGGTTAAATACATCCAGAGCTGCATGCAACAGGTACTCATGGAAAACACCAGTGAGAGCAATTTTACCTGAACTACAGTCTCTCCTATAACTCCTCAGAGCTTCTCTTTGGTGACCCTGTCATAGAGGTGCATGTGCCAGCAGCACTGGAGATCTGGGGCCTCTCAGATGTTCATTCAGAGTCTCAGGCCCTGCCCATTCTTACTGGAGCAGAGAGTTCCCAGGTGATTCATACCCACAAGAAAGCTTGAGAAGCACTGTGTCAGAGGACACACAGAAACCTGTGACTTCTCTGCTAGAGGACCATCAGTTGCCAGAATTTCATAATTAAATGCCATGATTTAATATATCAGAGAACAGAACTGAAGTCCACCTTGGTGGCTTCAAAAAGCTAATATCATGTAGTACAAAGTACAATCCAAGCCAGTGACTTAGACACAAAGGAAAGTAGTAGGACTAAATGGAGTAGCATCATGAACACTTTGATATTGTTCTCAGTAGGGTGCCTGTTGCACCCAGTGCAGTGCCTAAACAATAGTGTTTCCTTTGTCTTCATTTTCATGCCTGACTAGCAGGAGAGGCTAGACATGTATAACCAGTTCAGTCTTAAAGATATAGTTCAGGAAAGACTATGTAGATGGCTACCTAATTCCTCTTTTACGTAGCTGGCAGGAGTCCCACATTCTACAGGTGTCTTTGTGAGTCACTCTCCTGAATTATTTGTGAACCATCATGCACTGGCTGTTAATAGTGGGCATATATGGAGATAAAAAGACTAGTGTACCTGAGCCCATTCAATTGTAGGTATTATCTTTATGAGGATTTTCTTTCCTGGTACAATGTGTTATCGCTCTTTTTTTGTATTATTTTTGGCTTGCATTTTGAGCCCTCTATTGCAAAGTCAAGTGAAGCCATTCTTTAGCACTTCCTTCTGTAGTTAGAAGCACAGCAAATGCTGTTACTGTTCTCTATGTACCTCCTCCTGGTGACTAGTGGAGTTCAGGCCATGGGTCAGGTGATCAGGCATTATTTTCATCTAACTTGACTGAAAAGTTATGTTTTTGGATCTTTAGGGAAATGCTCTGCTTTTTTTGGTAGAAGAATTGATAAAAAAAAAATACCACCTCATGGAAGACACAGAGAGCGTTAAGAATGCAGAGAGTTTTTAAAGATTTTATTTATTTTCAGAGAAAGGGAGGGAGAGAAATATCAATATGTGGTTGCCTCTCGCGTGCCCCCAAATGGGGACCTGGCCTGCAACCCAGGCATGTGCCCTGACTGGAAATTGAACCAGTGACGCTTTGGTTCACGGGCCAGCACTCAATCCACTGAGCCACATCAGCCAGGGAAGAATGCAAAGAGTTTTTAATCAACCTTAAGAAATTTTGTGAACAGCCAGAACTGTGATGCTCCTTACAAGGGGCCCTACATGCATCTTTTTTCACTATTCTTTGATGCTCTGTGGTCTGTAATGGGATGAGGATCTGTAGAGCAACCAGGCTCCTGTCCTTGGCCCTGAGTTACTAATCAGTGTTGCCACCACCCTGGCCCCCAGGGAGCACGTCAACATGCCATTCCATGGTTAGCATCCAGGCCTAGCTCAGGATACACAGCTGTCCTGAATTGACCACAGTACAGACTCTGGAGTCACAGCAGAGATTAACAATGGGATGAGTGACAATCACTCACTAGATGAGGCTGCTGTGCAGGGTAGACAGTACCTGTCCCCCCTCATAGGACACTGGGAACAGGGGCAGGTAGGGAGGTTTCTTCCTCTTAGTCCTGCCAGGCTGCTGCCTGTGTGTCCATCTGTATCTTGTCTCCTTTTCTCACTGGTGAGGAGGAGGGTCTCTGATGATTGAATACTCACTTCTTCATTGCCATGACCTCGGAGGTTTATCTGGTATTCAGGGAGGGGCTTCATAAAGATTGTGTTTTGTGACTCTTGAAATAAAATACACTGAGAGCTTAGTCTCCCATCACTGCCATTTTAAATGGAAAACGTAGGAGGCTACAAATATTTAAAAAACAAGCAAACAACCAAACATCAAAAAAAAAGAAAAAAGAAATCCAGAATATTACATAGGCCAATATTTTCAATCCTAGGATTTCATACCAAGAAAGGTTTCTCAGAACTGGTTATCCCATGATGTATTTGTGTTCATGGTCAGGTGGTGATGGTGATAGAGTCCATGCAGCCTTTCTCCTGTCCATTTTCTCAAACCTTCATTTGTCTTCTGTGCTGTCTCCACTGGGAAGTACTGAATATATAACTCCTTAATTCATATGGGCACAGGTGGGTATACATTTTTGGAATTAGTGTTATGCATGCCATCTTCTGGCCATTATTAAGAAAGCACCTAAAATGAATTTGGAAAACAAAACAGAGGACTCAGCTTAGAACAGTGCTTTCTGAAGGAAACCCAATTTTCAAGCCACACCGCTGGAACTGTCTGTGGTGCTGCTCAGTACAGACCCTGGGCTCAGCCACATTTGCAAATGGATCTGGAGGTGGAGACAGGACCTGGGCTTGGAGCGAGAACTGGTGATTCCTTTGTGGCTAACAGTGGGGGACCATCAGCTTAGACTAGACTTTGAGACCAGAATTTTCCTGCCCCTAATTAATTATGGAACTGAGCTGTCTTCTTTTCCTCTCACACTGCTGTCCCCTCATCTCTCTATGTAGCCTTTCTGTCTTCTCAGGGGCACCATGGTG
>VMDR010019468.1:0-18317 GCA_007922815.1 Macrotus californicus | reverse complement strand
CCTTTCTCCTACCTCCCCCTTGGTTATGTCTATGTGTCCTTTATAGTGGTTCTTGAAAACCCTTCCCCCCAATGTTCCCTGCCCCCTCCCCTCTGGCTATTGTTAGAATGTTCTTAATTTCAATGTCTCTGGTTATATTTTGTTTGCTTTTTCCTTTTGTTGATTATGTTCCAGTTAAAGGTGAGATCATGTGGTATTTCTCCCTCACCGCCTGGCTTATTTCACTTAGCATAATGCTCTCTAGTTCCATCCATGCTGCATTCTTTTTATAAACCAAATGACCCATTTACTTATATATTTATTTTATTGTTGTTCTATTACAGTTGTCTCAGTTTTTCCCCTGTTGCTCTCCCCTACCCCGCCCAGAAAAGTATAAAGTTTCCATCTCATAAAGTGTTATTCTTGAATAATGAGACTTACAGAGCTATTATCTTTACTGTCTGAGACAATATAACACATCCCAGCGAAGACACCACTTATTCTGTGGCAAAGAGAAATAGCCTGTTTCTATAATCATTGTTTAGAGCCATGGAAATTAATCTTATGCCACTGATATCAAGGGGGAACCAGAGGCCTTAAGGTATGTATGTGGTGGCAGGGGGCCAGATCTTGATTCATTCTTGGAAGCCTCATATACACCGTTTCACAAGGGATACCCGGAGACCACTTTAAGTATATTTCATTTTGGTGTGAGGATTGTTCTGGAGAGAAGAATGTTTCAGGGGTGGGTGGTACAGTTGTAAACAGGGACTGATGGGCTGCTATCTCCACAATTACACGGCCCTGTGCTCTCCACACACTTGTCAAAGCTTGGAAGCAAAGCCCTGGGCTGGGCTGGGCTGGGAGGACTGGAGTCCTGCTGTGGAAGCAGATGGCTGGTCGCCACTAAGTCCGGGACCAAAGGGAATTCACCCTCAGTATTCTACTGGGTGGGTTCTAACTTAGAGTACCACTTCCCAGCTCTCCTGGAGGGAGCTCCTTGGCAATGTGAGCCTGGAGGAGGAGGGGCAGGCGTAGCATCTGGCACAGGACCCTGGCCCTTCCCCTTCTTCTGAAGTCTATGTGGGAAAGGGGAGCTGCCTGCACTCAGGAAGAGGTGGTGGACGGCCTGGGACCCGCTTAGGTGAAGCTACATGTTGCCGTCCTTTGAACAGCAGCCAGGAGACCACTTTGCCACCTGGTGATGGAGTTGGCTTCCTGCCTCAGTTTCTTCTTAGAACAGCAAACAGCACACAAGGCTCAGCAACCCTGTGAGGTCGTCTCCTAGTTTTTAATAATTCCTTGTATTTATTTAGTGCCTTTTTCCTCTCCCCAGAGCTAACTATAAGAGTTTTCCATATGTTACTTCAATAATCCTCATTACAGCCCCGTGCCTGGGCTGGTTAGAGAATGGTGCTAATGGGGCCAAGGTCGGCACTCAGTCTCTCACGAGCCCCCTGTGAGCAGCCCCGTCTGCACTGAGAAAATCTGTTCTGGGGTCTCACTCTGCACAGCTAACCATAACCAATGATTTCAGAAAGCTTGCAAGACGCCACAATGACAACAGGTGGTAATAATAATAAGAAGAAGAATAAGAATTGCAGCTAACATTTAATGTGTTTTCTCTCTGTTCCAGGCATTTTCTAAGCATTTATCATATGTTAACTAATTCAGCTCTCCCCAAAACTCCATGAGACAAGTACTACTTGTAGACCCATTATAAAGAAGAAGAAACTGAGGCCCAGGGAGGTTAAAGTCATACAGGGAATGGTAGAGCAGGGATTTTAATTCCATCACTCTGCTTCGAGGGACCAAACTTGTGAACACTACTCAATGCTGTTCCCTGTAAGCAACACTGTGAAAGGCACACTCAGTTCACAAATTCCTTCTGTCTGGATAGTAAGCACAACTTACTATTGTATTTTGCTGAGTATAATGTGCACTATTGCCCACATTTGTTCTGGAGAAAAGAAGGTTTCAGGGGTGGGTGGAACATGAGGGAAAAATAAAGATGCACACTGTACATGGGTATAGTGATTACATACCATGGATACAATAATGTGTATACTAACACCATGTATAATGTGCACAAAAATGTGGATGCACATTATACATAGCAAAATATGGTAATATTGAGTAAGATGTGAAGAGTTGGGAAGAGAGACTCAGTTAACATTTAAAGCACACTACTACCATGCACGTTAGGTGCTGTGCTATACACACCATAGCCTTTGTCTCATTTAATCTTTACAGCAGCATTTAGAGTAGCTCATATTACCTCCAGGTGACAGCTCAGGATACTGAGGGTCAGAGAGTCTGAGTAACTTGAGTACTGATATTTAGCCTAAGAGCTAGAATTCTAAAAGACATCTGTTTCTAATGAATATGCTGTTTTCCTGAAATTTCAGAGATGCTCCCAATGTAGTTAAAGGAAATGTTATTTATCTATGTGAAAAAGGAACAGAGGTTTAGAGGAGATGAGACTTGTCGTGAGCAATGGTGTCCAGGATTAGGAGCACACTTTTGGACTCTCGCTGCTGTGTCCTCTTTCCTACAACTTCCTATGATGTCCACATGTCATAGTCAAGGAGAAAACAAACACCTATGGCCACAGGGACAATGCTGGCTGATGGGAGAAAGCAGGAGGTTACTCCTTGGGAAAATAGGGATACCTGAATCTATATCATTTGTTTATTGGGAAAATGCAGTGATATAGCCTGTCTAAAACATAAGGACAAAGTCAATGGGAGACAAATGTTTAAAAGACATTAACATCAAAGAGCTCCTGTCTGTCATTTGAAACAAATGGGAGTAATTACTTAATCATTTCCCTCTCTGGATGTGCCAAATGGTTTTGATAGAATGGCCTCCAGAAAGCATAGGCTCTGGCATCAGACACGTTGAGGTTAGAATCCTGGCTCTGTCGTTCCCTCCATGAACTTGGCTGAGTTACTTAGCCTCTCTGAGCTTCAGTTTCCTAATCTAGAAAATGCGGATAAAAATGGTACCTGTGTCACGGCATCATTAGATTAAAGGAAAAAAAATGAGTACAGAGCAGCTCCCAATCTGAGCTCAGTAAAGCCTAACTATTATTACTAAGGGGAAGATCTTCGTGGGAAAGAAACCCCATTTTTGTGAGATCACTCATGATCTATAAAAGGAGTTCACTTGTGTGTCACTCTGTGGCTTCAGACACTCTGAACCAATCTGCTTTTGTACAAGTGCTCATTTGTGGGGGAGAATTTTGCTTTTTCAGCAGATACAGTTTCAAAGTGTGCTGGCAGGGTGTGTTGGGTGCCTTGATTAATGGCTCAGCAGATATTCATATTGGTAGTAATAACTAGCACATGTGTATTGGAAATCATACACAGCATATTGTGCACTCTTATTATGATAAACAGCAGCAAGATGTTAAACAGGAATGGTTTGGCTAGCTAGCTGTGATAACTGTTAACACTGCAAATGCCAGCTTCTGGATTGCAAGTTCCTTGCAGCTTAAGTATCAAAACCCAAAGAAAAAAAAGCCCCAAATTGTTTCCTGTGTATTGTGCTCAAGTCAGACAACACAATCTGGATATGAATTCCACCCGAAAGCTATACTTCCACTGTGGTTAGCAAACCAGACTGCTTTTCCTTTATAGTTTAACTTGACCTAATTAAGGATTGGGTGGAGAATCTTGACATAATGCTCTGAGATCCTTTAACAAGTCATTGAACATTAGTATTATTCCACAACTGGCCCAAGTTATAGCATAAAAGGTAAGTGCTTATTTCAGCAAAACCTAAGCTTTCTTGTAAGCTTTCTTATATTTTTAAGCTTTCTCAAAATTTTAAGGCTCACCCCAACAGGGCTCCAAACATCCCTTCCCCTTCAGGCCCAAATACTCTGCTGTCTTCTCAAAGAGCTCTCACATCTGCTAAAGATAAGGCAAGGTACCCATCTGACAATCACTCGGGAGGCTTACGTCAGGAAATTTCAGGGTGTCACAAGATAGCAGAGGCCAAGGTAGGGGGAAACACATGATTTCTTCACACTGTGTTATTTGCTATTAAAGTACGTTATTGTTTCCTGTTCCACTATCACAACATGGACATGTTTCTTAAGAGGTGGAGAAGAGGCTAGACTATTGTGCAGAAGATTCCTGCACTTGAAAAAAGAATATGAAAGAGGCAGCAAGTGCAACAGGTCTACCAAGACTGGGAGTCCAACTGGGATCCATGTAAATTTTCAACCAATTAGTCTACTTTGACCCCAGAAACCATTTTCTTCACACTTCACTTCCTTCTCAAGAAAGTAGGCATAAAGGAACCAGAGACCTCTCACATACCTGATGAGCCTGAAAGACTTAAGTGACTTATACGTGGTAGGGCTCAGTGTCCTTAATTCTGTGAATATATGATCTCCAAGTGCCCTGAGACTGGGAAGCGGGCACCATGTGTAGCCAGCCTGGAGGAGCTTTTTATCAGTGAGAGAGTAATTCACACAGCTCATGGAAAGGAGCCAGCATGGGGCCTGTGTGTTGTGGGGGCCCAATTAATGTTGACTGCACTGAGCACTCTCTAGTCATCTCTTGGTCTCGTGGAGTAGACAGTTTTCAAATTTCAATTGTGAGCCTTGTTGAGTAGTCCACAGTGTTTCTCCTTGAGGGAGCAGGTTGTGGAACTTTCCCTCAGACAAATCTATAAGCCATACCCAGCTAACATGTGTATGATAGAAGGTTTCCCAGACAAAGACCTTCTGGAGAGTCATCAGATTCCCTCTCAATTCATGATTCAGTTTCATTATATGATCCTATCTGGAAAGGCCTTAGAGATACAGGCTTTTCATCTGGAGCTATAGAGATTGACAAAATCAAGGGCCAGAGCTTAGCCAAGAGCTGAGTGGGCAGCTAAGGCAGAGAACGCAAAAGAGGGGAGGCAAACAGGCTGGTAAAATGAAGGGGTCCCCAGCAGGACTGAACCAGGTTCTGAGACCCATGGCCATGGGCCCAGGGTAAGCAGGAAGCCTTCCTGAACCACTCTCTGGAGTAGGTAGGTTTCTGTGGCTGGTTTCTACGTGTCAGTTTTGTCATAGGGCAAAGGCAGATCGGCTGCATTTGAAGAGTCTGTTCTAGAAAAGATAGCTTAAGAGAGAGTTTCTTCAGGTACGATGCACTGACACCTTAGAGCCCTCTGCGGTGTTCACTAAAATGCAGGTCCCAAGGCCCCACTCCGGTTTCAGGAGCCGAGATGATGTGGAGCCAGGGCCCCGGAATCTGTATTTTTGACAAGCACCCCCTGCCACTGCTATGGGGTTTTTAGAAATTCTAAGATTTTAAAACCACTGAAATATGGTAAAGTACAAGGAATTTATAGACAGAAAACCTGAGTTCTATTCTTGGCTGTGTGATCCTCGGAATCACTTGACCTAATTGAACCTTAGTTCATCTGTAAAATGGGGATAATTAATTTTTTTCATAAGGGTTGGTTAAGTTAATGTAAGTGTTTGTGATTACCACGTTTCTGAGTCAAAGCAAAAGCTCAGAGGCTTTCACCATTGTGCCTATGACAGACCTGGGCTTGGTTAATCATCTCAGAACTGACCAGCATTATAACCCTTGGCCATGTGTCTCCTGGAGGGCTCGCCATGGTCTCTTACTTTATCCAGCACTTAAACTCTATCTGATGATCAGTTTGGGTGCCAGCTTTGGGAGTTGGACTGCTTGCTTTTCAAATCCCAGAGACATGAGGTGGAAGTTCTTTGAGGGGCCAGAAGTCTCAGGGTCTGTTCCTCTATGGGTGAATTGCAGGGATTTTTAATGTGCTAAGCTACTTGGGACAGTAGCTGGGGTTAAGAATTAAGAAGAGGAAGAGCAGGATTAGAGTCCCAAGTGAGTTGATGAATTGGAGAAGTAGTCAGGAGCAAAAAGCAGCTCAATAGGAAACGGTTGGGATGATACATGGAGGAAATGATTATTATCACAAACGAGCTAAGCAACGTCCAGCCAAATGAGGATAATAAGCTGAAAACAATCCAATGAGGTCCAGCGGTCACTTAAAACATGAGTGTGAAAGTTGGCTGCACTAACTGAAGCATGGCTTGGAGAAATGTGAGGTAATTGTCACTTTATCATACCTTTATGAGACTTCTCTGTCTAGCTCTGGACTTCGCAGTTTGAGAGCCACAGAGTACTTGGACATAGTTCAATGACAGAAATAAAAATGATGAAACTGTTGGAGAACAAGAACTATGAGGAAAAGCAAACACACACACACACACACACACACACACACACACACACAAATCCTGGTATTATTTAACCTAGAGAGAGTGCAGGCTAAGGGGAGACAACTCTTCCAGTCCATGAATTAGAGTTGAGACTGACCAATTTTTGTTTGTATTCTGTTGAGGAGCAAATAGGCTTACGTTCAGTAAAAGGGATGTATGTTCAGGAAAGAGAAATGTGTGTGTGTGTGTGTGTGTGTGTGTGTGTGTGTGTGATGAATGTTAAGAGCCTAAACAGGCTCTTGTGGCAGGAGAAAGCCCCCTTCCCAAACACTGACTTAGGGGTCACACCAGACTGAAGGATGTGGATGTGACAAAATGCTGATTTAAACTGTTTTGAAAGTTGGAAGGAAAAACAGTACTGACCGATTTGGAATCAGCCCCAGTTTAGGCCCAGAGCTGTGATCTGGGGCAGGCAATCAACTTCTCTGGTCCTTAGTTTCTGCATCTTTACCATCGAGGTAACAGACCAGATGATCTCCAAGGTCTTTCTCAGCTCTACAAAGTCACAGTCTGTAATGCTGAAGAGTCATACGGTGGCTGTGTTTAACATGTTAAAGTTTTCCTTCGGCTAAAGCTGTAAGAGTAAACATGCTAGGGGTGGAGGTGGCATTTGATCTGGGCTGGATGGGCTGATGCCATGGTGGGTGGGGGGCAAACTGTGGAGAGCTACCCCACTTGTGGGGAATTATCTGGTTTTCAGAGAGAGGTGGGGAAGAGAATGTAGGGTATTCCTAAGAAGGCGTATGCCCAGAGCGGAAGGGGAAAATGAGGAGATTAACTGTAACCCACAACCAAGAGGATGGCTCTGTATTCAGATAGGAGAGTCCTTAATTTTTCAGAGACCTAAAAATCTGAAAACACCCAAGCTGTGAAGCAAGACAGACGCGGTTTCCATTTTGCCTCTGTTCCTTACTACCCAGGTGACCTTGGGCAATGTGCTTATCCTTGTTAGACATAACCTCCAGATAGTAAAGTGAGGATAACAGAACTACCTCATAACATTTTTATGAGGATCAAACATGAGTATGTGCCTGATAATAGCAAATGTAAATACTGCTATAATTCTGGGAATGAAATAAAGGCAGAATAAAAGAAACTTCTGTGACCTCATGGTGTATAGAAAAGGGCCTGAAATGGGACTACTCCTGCTCCTACCCAATGGTCCAAACTAAGTTTTTCATGACATGGTCACCTATGTTTCTCCATCTGATTCTCAGGAATATTTAACATTGCAGTAGGCATTATTACTGCCCCATTTCCAAGATGAGAAATTGAGGCTTACAGGGGATAATGCCTTGTCCAAGGTCAGTTAGTAAGTTGTGATGGTGACTTAAGTCTTCTGGCTTCAGTCATTGGTTTTTCCCTCACATCTATTTCATGGGAGAGAAATAGGAAGAATATGGGAGATGGCTTAGCATTTTAAAATCATAACCAAGTTATCTGAATAATGGAAGACTGAATTGGTACTTTGGTCTGACTGCTGGACAGTCCCTTGACCTTGAAAGGTTTGCTAGGCCCTAATCCTCTTCCCCCAACCCTCCTCTGCCGCCAAGCCCGCCAAAACAAGCAAGGTCAGAACTAGATTAGCACAGCTTTCTGTTTGTCGCACTTACTGAATGAAGAGGAATCTTCTGTTTGTGTCTTTAAATAGAACCATTACCACAGATCTGTAGTCCACACTCTCTCCAGGAGCCCTTAATAAACCTTAAGATCATTACTGAGTCACTTAGCTCTGTTTTCCTCAAAGCCAAGTAATCATGCCTTTGGTCTCTCCTCACAGAATTCCTTTCCAACCAGCAAAGCACACCCATGACTCTCCTCTCCTGCTTCAGATATTGATCCCAGGACCAGACACTCACTGCTCGTGAGGCAAGACTCTCTGCTCCTAAGTCCAGAGAACAGATCTCCTTGCCAAGCATTGACGTTGTAGCTCCTCTTTTCTTTCTCACCCCAGAATGCAATCAGACACACTCTGGGACCCTTTCCTGCCCTAAGATTATTAAAAAATTTTAAATGGCTGACATTTTCCTTTCAAAATAGTTTAGAGTCCCACTAGAAGCAAAGAATATGACTAAGTAATTTCTTAAAGCCCCTTCCAGCCAGTGATTCATCAGACATAGACTTTTAAATGGGAACGGACTGTTATATTCTGGGCCAAAATGTCTCATTTTTGCAAATAAGGAGAGTGAAGTCCATAGAGGGTAAGAACTGTGGAGGCTGCTTGCTACGGTGGAAAGAACACGGGATTTGAAGTTAGAAATTCTGGATCTGAGGCCAGACTCAATCAGTCACATGCTGTGTGACCTTGAGGAAGTCATTAACCTCTAGAGCTTCAGTTTCCATACTTGTCAAATGGAAATAAAATGACATACTCTACCTGCTTCCTAGTATAGTTCTGAGGATAATGTGACATTTGTAAAAGACAAGGCAAAATGTAATACTTCATCAACATGTTGCACTAGTAACTAGCTTGTTCAAAGTCACCCTGTGTCAAAACCAGGATCCTTGATTCCAGTGTAATTTCAATTTCCATCCTACAATGCTGCCTTCTTGACATTTTTCCAATTCCATAGTTATAAGATTTTTCTCATAAGCTACCACACTAATTTGATCTCCACATGCTTTCCTTTAAACCCTTGGATATACATAGACTCACACTGTGGGACTCCAGACTGGCTCAGATGGATTAGAGACCAGCAACTTTGCGGACTTGCTGGGGATCTCTCAAGCAGCATTCCATTACATCATGGTTATGGCCCTCAGACCTCCGCTTGATAGCTTCTGAGGGATTGGGAACGTTCAGGAGCTAGCTTTCTCCATTCTTTGACCAACATCAAACTGAACACTGGAGATGGCTATTTGACAGCTTGTAATGAACTATTAGGCTACAGCATGTACCGTGAAGATTGAAATAGAATGAGAGTGAGCCACACAGTAAAGCGATAATAGAGAGTTGAAGTCCCTGCTGGATAGAGATTTGGGAATATGTTCAGTGGTAATAGGTGGTTTACAGTGCCAATTTGCGGTAGTCTGCATGGGAGAGGCAGGAGAAGGCAGCTTAGTCCCACAAATGAAGTGTGGGCCCAAGGGACCACGAATGGAAGAGGCCGCTGGGCTCTGAGCCCTACCCTCAGTATTAACACATTGGAAAAGATCAACCATGTTTCATCTGGTCTCATCATTAATCACGGTGTAACGGTCCTCGGGAGGACGGCCACAATCATCTCTGTTCATCAAGAGATGTGTGCACACTGCCGCACTGTGTATGCACGTCTGACATTCTGTGGCCCTCTGGTACAATAGGGTGCCTCTTCCATAACCGATGCCTCCCCAAGTCTGACGCAGAGTGATAGCCTTCCTTCGGTTATTGGAGACAGTTGAGCCTATTCTCTGACAATGGTCTTTGGTCCTTGAAGAGCACAACAGAGAAATTCTACTTGTCCGTTTTCTTAAAGTCTAAAAAATGTTTCAAATTTCAGAAATAATGGTAAGGTCAAGCCTACCATAAATAGAGAATATAGCTGTTCTCTCTAAGCAATAAAAGAGAAATAAAGGGGGCGGGGGGCGGGGAGGAACACTGTGAGCCAGTTCAGGCAACAATTTCCATGTTTTAAAAAAAACTTCAAGTTGGAGCCATGTGGTCTCAATAAAGTAGTAAAATATATTTTCTTTACCCTACACTTCATGTGCCCATAACCTTCCTTTTAAATCATCGCTAACCAGCCCCAAATCACTGACCGCAAATCATTTGGGGGCTTTGGTCTCCAGGCAATGGAATGTGCTGGAGTAGACGGGGAGTCGCTACCAAGGGCGCTCAGAGGGAGCTTCCACTCCCTCCGCACAGGCACACAGACCCCAGCGAAGCCCCGAAAGGGTTCCGCACTGAGATAGCACATGACATCATAGCTCAATCATTCCGGAAAAAACTGCAATGGCTGCAGAATAGCACAACATGCCACAAACCACAGTGGGCAGATAAAGCCAAAGAACAGCTTTTCTTATGAAAACATTCGCAAATACCACAGGCAGCTGGCAGAGACACGTTTAATTACTTTCACAGAAACCCATTGTATCCCTCAGACCTGCCATCTTTAAAGGTGACCAGCAAATGGGAAGGTCACCGAAGCCCATCTTCAAAATGGGAAAGCCAGAAGAGCTAGAAGTTTATGTCACTGCATTTCATAATGTGGGTTATGACGAGGTCCAACCCAGCTGTACCATCATTTGATACGCTTTGAAAGGATTTCTAAGTGAACTAGCCCTCAATAAGCAACCTATCTTTAACTTTATAGCTGGAGATTAAGCACAGCTGAAGGTGTGGGAAATCAATTATTCAATTCATGATTAATTTAAGAGGCACCAAGCTTGTCCTGGGCATAAACAAAGCTCATGCGACTGCCATCTGCCATCACATCAGAGGACCTAGTCTTGTATTTTGCAAGTGCCATTGGAACTTTTGTTTATTTTTTTTAAAAGAGCTGTTCAAAGAGTAAGTATATATACTTTGAAGGGATGGTCAATGTATTGGGGGTGGCTTTAGGCTTCTCAGAGAAACAAAGTTCAACAAGCATTGGTACATATGATTAAAGCTCAAGGGGAGAAAAACTGTCGGAATAAAAATTCTGTCTTAAAGAGTACTTAAGTATCAGGTTACAATAATTACTGAAGTGCAAGTTTGAAAGGCGAGTCTACAGAATCTTCTAGGAGACAACAAGGATATGCCTGAAAAGTCCCGTGGATTTATCTAATTTTAGCCCCAGCTAATGATCAATGCTGCTCATTCCAGGCTGTGGTTTCACCTGAGTGAAGGGAGATTTTTCTATAGAAAAAAAAAAAAAGGCAGAACCACACAGCGAACAAACAACAAGTGAAAACCTTGAGGCGATCAAAGTAGGTCTCATCTTTAAAGAAACAATGAAAAACTACATAGTAGCGGAGACACTCATGTCTAGTGGCTATAATCTTTTCAGAAATGCTATTTTACAGGCTGGTAATATATCTGGCAATAATCTTTTTCATCAGACACCCCAGGATAACTTTCCATTTCAGTTGGGGTGAGGGAGGGGAAAAGCTCAAATGCATGCTCATAATATCTTCATGGAACCTCTACAGCAATGGTCAGAGAAAATGCACGACTCTTGGGTTACTGGAAATAACCTGTTTGCCACTATGTGGGGAATTATAAACTGGGACTTGTTTTAAATTGCTGGGTTCAGCAGAGATTTCCCATGGATTTATCAGCAACAGAAATAAACAAGCATTTCACTGCTCTCCATTTGGAAGTGTGAGAAGGGCTATTGAAAGTCTTTTTCATCATGTGGACAGGAATTCAACTTAACCTACGGGGATATTAAAGGACACTACAGCATCCTGATGATTTTCTTCATCGACAGAAAGTTGAAAAACAAACTTCGGTCCCCTTCTCAGGTGGTCCTCCCCCTTGGCCCCTGCACACACCACAGGACCCCTCTTCCTTCATTAGTAGCCTATCTGCTGTCAAGTGGGAGATGACTTCGCATCCTTGTGGAGCTCAGGTGTCAGGGTCTTTGTGCTTGTCTGCAGGTAATTAGGGAAAATCTCTCTTTAAAATTCCCGTTGGTTCCTTCCGGATTATCTAATTTCAAGAACTGAATCTTTCTAAAACAGTGACAGCATGTTTTCCATACAACTAACAGGGAATGTCAGTTTCCAGTTTAGTCTTTCCATGGTAGGAGGGCCGTCAGGAATGCAGTTCTTCCCTATTGTATTCTGCCTGCCACTTGTTCTCTGAGAAGCGCAGCCAACTGAACGCTAACGGAGACAGGGATCCCATCCAAAAGGCTTCAGCAGAACAAGAGAACGAAAACGAGCAATTGAATGTGTTAGACAAAGGACTGCAGTCAAGTCAAACCCAGCAAACACACACACACACACACACAAACAACTTTCAAGTCCTGAAGAGCAACAGGTGTGAAAACGCCCAGAATTGTCTGGGGGAAAATCATCAAAACCTGCCGTGAAAGGGTCTCCAGCTCAAGTCCATTCAGCAACTGAGCAGCTAGCTACCATACCAGGCTGTCAGAGACGGCTTGCTCCGTGCAAGTTTCCTTCCACTCCAACCAGGACGGAGCCGATTACAAAGGCATTAGAAGTACAAACCAACCTGGTGCAAACCGCTCCAGGCATATAAACGCCTGAAAGATGAAGCTTCTCTCAAAGTATATATTTTTTTTTTTAAATCGGGGGAAGCGGGGGAAAGAAATTCAAACGCACGCCTCTCCCCTCCCCCAACGCCAACTCTAACAACAGAGAAGTCGCAAGAAGCAGGACCCACCACCCCCCGCCCCGTAAGAGTGCTCAGAGGACGGATTAGGAAAGCCGTGGCTGCAGACGGTCTTCCAAACCCACTACCAGGAAACACCCAGGACCGTGCGTTTCCCGGGAGTACCTGCATGCCACTGCCCAGAAACGCTGCATACATTGAATGCTCTCACTTACCGGCTGAGCAGAAACGCCCTCTGCCCCTAAAGAAGCTCCTCTGGGGGGTCTTTCGGGTCTCAGCTTTTCCCAGCTTGCAACTTCAGAGCTCTGAACTCAGTCTAGTTTGCAGAATACGACAGAGAATACGAACCGGCGGCCGAGCGACCCAAAGCCCAGCCCCTCTCGGGCTGCGATGAAGACGTCTTGGCGGCGAGGCAGCGGGAGCAGGCTCGGTGGAGGCGGCCCGACTGCAGCCGCTACGAATGTGCCGCCTCTCGCCCAGGGGCCCCTGGTGCACAGGGGTGTCAGAGAGGGGGCTGCTGGGGAGGGGGAGAGGGTGTGTCCTCGGGAGGAATGCCGCTAACTTCCAGAAATAACACTGAGAGCGGACGGAGGAAGAGCCGTCTCCCCTCGCTCCAAGCCCTTATCACATTTAGAAAGGCTTTTGTTTCGGGGGATTGCAATCACCCGTGGAGAAGGTAATAAGCAAGTCCCACCCACGCTTTCTAAAGCCCGTTCAGCTGTGGGCTGAGGCATTTCTTAAAGACCTCTGTTCATTTAATCGACCCAGACACCTTGGGGGGAAACCCAGGTGGTGACTAGTAGTGATTATGCATTAGTTACAAAAGAAATCAATTTCCTGACCTTCCTTATATACCCTTCGAAGCAGGGATATCTTCCAATTATACTCTCCACCGACATTACTTATTACGAATTAAATTGCTTCTCTGGTGCTGCCTTACTGCAAAGCTATAAATTAATTATTACATTACACATGACGCCCCCAGGAAAAGGAATGCCAAGAATAAATCTGGTTTTTGTTCTGTTTTTAGGTTGAACGAGTCTGCCATTAATCAAGACTTTGCACCAACATCTAGGAACAGACCCAAGCTTGCGACTCATGGGGAGATGGGCGAGTGCACAGGGCTCCTAGTCCTCCAGTCTTTTTTGCAGCACTGTATCATAGTGACTCAGTTACCGAGCAGATATTACGAAGAAACGAAATTAGAAACAAAACCAGCCACTTAACAAAGACTTACCTACTTGCTAACTATAACCACTTAGCAGAACAGGACCTAATTTTTAAGTATTTTAAAAGATTAATTCACCACGTCCATGGTTCTCCGTCTTTGAGTCACACAACTGCCTGACATTGGTCAGCCTGGGAAATGGAAACCCAGGATTGTATTTGGAATTTCAGGAAGAAACTCATAAGGAACCCAATGAAGCTATGAATTTTAGTGCAGTGTATAAAGTGTCAAAGGCATGACACGTTCTTGAAGGCAATCAGAAAACGTATCAGAAAGTGTGTTGCTGGATGAGATTATGTTGAGAGGTCCAAAATAGAGATGGTATAAACATTTTTTTTTTGAAATGAAAATAAAATGTTGAGAGTTTACTATGTATCTTTAGTTCATTTTTTTTTTTTAAATCTGAGGAAGTGGTGGATCATGAAATACTGAGGTTTTTTTTTGTTTGTTTTTTTCTGTTATTACCCACTCCCCCCTTTTGGGGAAAAATCAATGTAAAGATAGTGAGGATGAGTTTGGTTTTTAATCTGAAAATACGCTGAGTTTGGCAGGTTCAGTCTTTTCTTGTATGTTATTATGTCATTTTACTTTGTAACTCCGCACTTCTTTTGTGGAGTTTTACTGGAGTCACTGAATAACAAATACTTTGTCACCTGAAAGGCATCCCTGTAGACCAGGGTGGCCTTGTTGGGTACGTCTTTCTAAGAGACATTTCAGATCCCAACCACCTTTCTCATCTCCAGGAAGGAGTGTTAGAACAATCTTTCCTCTGTGGATTAGCAGAGACATTCTGTTGATTAAAATGCCCAGGCAAAAGCAGAAGGAAAAACTGGGTCTGCGGGTCCAGTATGGGATGGTCATTATGGGCACAGAAACCTGAGTAGTGTCTTCAACTGCCTTTGCTGAAACTGAGCACATTTTTGAAATCTAAAATTTTGTTGACGTATCAAATGTCTTCGTCAAAGATGACACTTCCTTCAGTGGTCCTGTTTGCTTGCGCAGATGAGACTGAAGGGATAAATTAAGTTTCTGCCATCCTTCCACATCATTTACACAAGGAGGCAACCTTTTAGGTGCAGCTATTGGGGCCTCCAAAGGTTCTGAGACCCTACGTCATTTGTTTCTATGCCCTGCCCATTTGCTTTGCTCCCAATGAAAACCATCCCACTGTTTCTCGTGTCAGGAGAAGGCATGGTGACAATGTGTGTGATCTGTGAAGCATACCTCTCAGAGGTGGGAAGGGGAACTTGTTGAAAATGCAGATTTCCCAGACCCTGTTCGGAACTACTGAATTAGGCTCTTTCTGTCTGAGGCTCATGACAGCAGCTTGTGTGTGTATGATGGGATGTTTTGAGTAAGTGATACATTCCCACAGTTTAAGTAGAGGTATATCTACTGCAGTCCCCTTCCCAGCCCTGTTTTCCATAGGTCTAGATACAACTCCTCTCAGGTAACCACCAATAATGTGTTTTCTGTAGGCCTCCAGGTTACTTTATGCACATACCTGCAAATGCATAAATTCTTACTCTTCCTTCTTTATTTCTTAAAAATACTTTATGTACAACTATACCAATTCCCTTGGATAAATGGACCACAATTTATTTAATCAGAACCCCACTGATAGACATTTGAGTTTTTCCCAATATTATGCTACTAAGCAATGTTACAGACTTCCACGTACAACATTTTACACTTGTGCAAGTATATCTATGGCATTTATTCCACAGTGGGATTCCTGGATTCTGAATTTCTAATTTTGATAGACATAGCCAAATTGCCTTTCAAAGGGCTCGACCCATTAGCATTCTCACTAACAATGTTGACTAGTGCTTGCTTCCCTATGGCCTTGCCAACGGAGTGTGTAATCAAACTTCTGGGTGTTTGCCAATCTGATAAGTGAAAAAACAATGTTTTAAGGTAGGCTGACTTGCATTTCTCTGATTTTGAGTGAGATGGAACAACTTTTTCATATGTGTAAGAGCCAATTCTATTTCCTTTGTTGTGGCCCCTCTGTTTATGTACTTTCCCCATATCCTACTGAGTGCCTGGCCTTTTTCTTTACAGATTTCTTGAAACATCATGTATATTAAGAAAATTATCCCTTTGCAGGACAATGCCCAACTAGTTGAGCCATTTTTTAATTGAGTTATTTTTGTTGTTGTCTTTGTTATAAAAATTATGTATATATTGTGATATTAATCCCTTATCAGATGTATGATTTGCAAATATTTTTTCTAGTTCCTTAGGGCTGGCTTTCCACTCTGGATTTTGATGCACAGAAGTTTTTCAAGTTTTCTGTAGTTCCACTTGTCTAGTTTTGACAGTAATCTTTTACCTAGTGTTTTGAGATGCCATTTTTAACATGGATTACATTTCTGGTTATAGTTGGGTTTATTTCCAGATATTTTATTCTGTTTCCTTGGTTGATCTCTTAGTTCAAGTACCACTACCACACTGTTTTAATTATTGAGGCTTTTCATTTTCATAACATGTGGGCTTAATTCTCTCATTGTTCTTCTCTTTCATAGTTTCCTGTTTTTCCTTATGAACATCAGAGTAAATAAACAACAATAACACTAGAAATCCATACTACTATTTTTTAAATTATAATTAAATTTAGATTATTAACAGAGAATCAACATCTTTATACTGTCAAGTTTTCCTAGCCAAGAAAAAGGTAGATCTTGTCATTTGTTTAAATGTTTTTTAGTGGCCTTCAGGAATGTGTTACAGTTTTCTTCATGTGTGTCTTGCACATTTATTCCCAGCTGTTTTATTTTTGTATTGCTATTGTAAGTGGGGCCTTTTCTCTCATCACATCTTGCTGGATATAATTAATTAATTACAGGGTATTCATTTTGTACCATTTTACCTTAATAATTATCTTATTGTCTATAGGTATTTTTTAATTCTCTTATATTTCTAACCATGTAATAATATCATCTGAAAATAAAGGTGAACTTTCTGCTTTCTGATTGTTATACTTTTTCTTTATTTCTTTTTCTAGTATCATTATCTATTAGGTCTAGTACAATGTTAAATAGCAGTAATCATGGTGGGTGTTCTTGTCTTATGTTTGATTTTTTAAAAAATTTGTTATATTTTATCCATTACCATTTAACTCCCTTATGCCCTCCTCTGCACTGCAACCACCCCACTGTTGTCCATGAGTCCTTTTTTCTTTTTGCTCTGTCCCTCCATCCCTGACTCCCCCCGTATCTATCGTCCTGCTCTCTATGAATCTGTCTCTATTTTGCTTGTTTGTTCAGTTTGCTCATTAGATTCCATATATAAGTGAAATCAGATGGTATTTGTTTTCTCCGACTAGCTTATTTCACTTAGCATAATGTTTTCTGGGTCCATTCATGCTGTCACAAAAGGTAAAACTTTCTTCTCTTTTACAGCCGAGCTTCCTTTTTTACAGCCAAGTAGTATTCCATCGTGTAAATAACCCATAGTTGTTTTATCCACTCATCTACTGATGGACACTTGGGCTGCTTCCATATCTTGGTGATTGTAAATAACTGCAATGAACATAGGGGTGCTTAGTTTCTTTCGAATTAGCGTTTGATTTCCTTTGGATATATTCCCAGAAGTGGAACCATTGGGTCAAAAGGCAGATCCATTTTTAATTTTTTGAGGTATCCCCATACTGCTTTCCACAGTGGTTATAACAGTCTACCTACCCACCAAGAGTGCAAAAGGGTTCCCTTTTCACCTCTTCACCAACACTTGTTGTTTGTTGACTTATTGATGATAACCACCCTGACAGGTGTGAGGTGATATCTCATTGTGGTTTTAATTTTCATTTCTCTGATGATTATTGACGTTGAGCATCTTTTCATATGTCTATTGGCCATCTATATGTCCTCTTTGGAGAAGTGTCTATTCAGGCCCTTTGTCCATATTTTAATTGGATTGTTTGTTTTTCTGGTGTTGAGTTTTGTAAGTTTTTTATAAATTTTGGATATTAGCCCTTATCAGATGTATTGGCAAATATGTTCTCCCATTCTGTGGGTTGTCTTTATTTTGTTGATGGTGTCCTTTACTGTACAAAACCTTTCTAGTTTGATGCAGTCCCATTTGTTTATTTTTTCTTTTGTTTCCCTTGCCTGGGGAGATATATCAGATAAAATATTGCTACAAGCAATGTCCCAGATTTTACTACCTATGTTTTCTTCTAGGATTTTTATGGTTTTGGGTCTAATATTTAAGTCTCTAATCCATTTTGAATTTATTCTTGTGTGTGGTGTGAGAAGGTGGTCTAGTTTCATTTTTCTTCACATATCTAATTTTCCCAACATCATTTATTGAATAGACTATCATATGTGCTTAGCTTATTGTATGCACTTGCTTCTTCTGTCAAATATTAATTGACTATAAACATATTAGTTTATTTCTGGGCACTTTATTCTGTTCCATTGATCTATGTGTCCGTTTTTATGCTAGTACCATGCTGTTTTGATTACTATGGACTTATAGTATAATTTGATATTAGGTAGCATGGTTCCTCCAGCCTTGTTCTTTTTTCTCAGAATCACTGCTGCTATGTGGGGCCTTTTGTGATTCCAAATATATTT
>VMDR010019467.1:0-18320 GCA_007922815.1 Macrotus californicus | reverse complement strand
GAATACTCTCAGAAAAGAAAATTCAAACTGTAATTGAACAACAATAAAGTAATTAAAAAAAAAAAAGAGCATATACGTAACACACACTGCATGACACACTCACTTTATCCTGTATCAATTCCCTGCAGTCCTTTAAACAAGATTTTCATTGTCCACATCTAAAAGTCCATCCTCTTCTAAATAGGGATTTGCCTTGCTAATCATCTTCTATTTTTCCTATGGTCAGCCCTTGGGCTTACCGCTCTACTATGCTACCTTCTCTGCATTTTTAAAATATTTTCCTTTTTGGTTTTCAGAAATCTTTTCTTTTCTGAGAGTATTCCTTTCCCACAATATTTATTTATTTTTTGGCTTGGTATTTATGGTCTTTATTATGTTGGGTTACATTTCTTCTATACCTAATTGTTCAGGGTTTTCATCATTAATGTATATTAAATTTTGTCAAATACTATTTCTGCATATAATGTTATAATCATATTGTTTTTATATTCATTTTATTAATGTAATATATCACATTTAATTAATTGTGTATGTTGAAATATCCTTGAATCTCAGGGATGAATCCTACTAGATGATAGCATATGATCCTTTTAATGTGCTGCTGAATTTGGTTTGCTAGTATTTGTTGAATTTTTTGTATGTATGTTCATTAGGGATAGTGATCTGAAGGTTTTTTACCATAGTGTCCTTATCTGGCTTGGTGTCAATTTAATGATGGCCTTGAATATTATTTTGAGAGTGTTTCTCTTTCTTCAGGTTTTCTTGGAAGAATTTGAAAAGGGTTGTCATTAGTCTTCTGTAATTGGTAAAATTTACCAGTGAAGCAATGTGGTTCTGGATTTTTGTTGTTGTTGGGAGGTTTGAAATTATTGATTTAATCTCCTTACTCATTATTGGTCTATTCAGACTTTTTATTTCTTCTTGATTCAGTTTTCATAAATTGTATGTTTCTTAAGTTTATCCATTTCTTCTAGATTGTCCAGTTCATTAATATATAGTTGTTCATAGTAGTCTCTCATGTTCCTTTCCCACAATACTTCTACTGACATTGTCAGAATTTGAAGTTGACCCCTGCCAGTTTATTTTTTAATCTGCTGATTATGTTAAGTGTAAAAACACAAATGACAGCTAGACAGGATAATACCTAGCTCCCTTCTTTGAAACTGGAATGTGAGCTTCTTCCACATTTTCACTGGATTCCTATAAGTGGCATGAAAAATTCCACCACCAGTGAAATGATGTATCTACTGGTGTGAGCCATGCATCACTGCTACATAGGTAAGTCGGCAAAAGGATCTGATGAATAGGCCTTGTCTGTTTTTCTATGATAAATATATGTCTACTCAGACCCATTTAACACTTTTTCCCATTTATCAATTGCTTTATACCTCTTGCAGTAAATACTGATCACTCTTACCGGATCATATCCTCAGTATCATTCATTTTTCCTTTTGTTTCCACTTTATATGACTTTGTACTTTGTTTTACTGTTTCCTGTTCCAAAAATAATCTTCATATATTTCAAATGTTGGCATTTCTTTTGTTATCGCCAGAATGACATCATCTGGAAGTTATAACAGGGCTCATACTAAGTATTAGCATTCGTTTTGATCTTTATTCTTTGCATCTTTGCAATTTAAAATTAAATTTTCTTGGGGAAAGAGTGTCTCCAAGACTACATATTCAATGACTGGCTGTGAACAATACTTTCTCACTTCCATTGTCTCTTTGCTTCTCCCACTTCCACATGAGAATGTAAATTACCTTGGTTTACATGTCTTAACATATATTGGCAGTTCTAGTACATACTATATTTGCCTAT
The DNA here is from genome assembly GCA_007922815.1 of Macrotus californicus. Lineage (NCBI taxonomy): Eukaryota > Metazoa > Chordata > Mammalia > Chiroptera > Phyllostomidae > Macrotus > Macrotus californicus. The sequence goes on along the minus strand of VMDR010019467.1, from coordinate 16,498 downwards.
TTGACAGCATGATTTAATGAGATATTAATTACATTTCTGTTTTTACTGTTGTAGTATAATTTCTTCCCCCGTTAAAGTAGCCAAGTTTCATGATATGGGATCTGAACTTCTTGCATCTCTGAGGAATGGTTGCAGAGAAAGATGAGGTAAGAGAATTGGGGAGCATTCCTAACAGATTTTATATTGCAGGATATGGAAGTTCAGATCCTCCAGAATGCAGACACCAAGATAGATTTAAAATCAGAAGTGTAACTTGTAAAGGCTAAAGGAGAGAGGGGCAGGGGTAAATTGGTAGAGCCTCAGAGTAGGATGCAGCTCTAACATACGTGAGGGGGAAATGAAATGAAGGAGGTTCGGGTAAGAAGAGCCTCAGACTACAGTGCAGCTCTAAGGAAATCTTATCTTGGTCAATGGAGACCCCAGAACAAATACTGTCCATTACAGGAGTCCACATGGGCAGGAATGGCCCAGTTCTAGTATCTCTGCCATTGTCATTAGCTGAGAGCAGACTGAGGACAGTGAGACACTGGTGTGAACAAGGGACTGGATTCTGGTGTGTTTAGCTGAAGGATGGAACCTCCTTCCAGCAGGTTCTCTTTTGGAGGGAGATCTGAATTGCACACTCACATGTCTACCACACAGGGCCCAAAGCAAATGCTATTGTCTGTGCAATTGACAGTTGCCAACCAATGTTTTGAAGGTGGAGAAGAGCCAAAGTTGACCTATGAGCGAACCTGACGTGGGGAGTAAAATTTTCTGGGGCCCCTCCCCTTACTACCAGATTCTAGGAAATGGTGAAAACAGAGAACCCACCTTGCATTTACACCCTACATCCCAAGTGAAGGGTGATGGTAAGTGCAGTGATTGGCCTCTGTGCCAAATGATAAGTGGTAAGGAAATCTTGATGTGAGTCTGCAGTTAATGGAGTGTCCTTGTGAACAGGATATCTAAGTAGGGTGTTTCACCAGAACTTCAAAGCCAGAGGCTGAAAACAACATCAGGGAGCAAGAAGAGAAACTAAATGATAGGTGCCTTCAGTGTACCTGGTTTTTGTGACACCGCATAAGCCTGAGTTTAAGACTTCATGTGGAGGGAAACAAAAGAAGTAACTGAAATTGAATTTATTACAACCCAGTGTGGGAGGAGGGCTCAGAGCAGGTTGGGCTGCATACAGAGGGAAAACACAATGTGATCGTTATTGCTCCATAATGTTTTGGGATGAAATCAGTCCTTGGGCGTGTGGATAAATGCAGGGTGGATATGTGCCGTGATATGTGGTCTCACGGCAGATTGGAGCTTCCGCCTGCTCTTGTGCAGTCTCTCTGCTTTGGGAGGCCATCTTTCTGCTCTGTTAACTGCCATTGCTGTGTCGCCCCACAGTTATCTCCTCAAACCACTGGCAACCTCTTCTGAACCACTCATTTCCTGTGCCGCTGTGCTGTCCATGTAGCTGTCAACCTCATACAAACGTCCACTGCACCATAGTCTTCTTTTCTGGCAGAAGGGTCCTTCCTGCTTCATGTGACCACTGTTTCCAAAAGTGTTTAGTGTAGGAGAGTTTTGGGGTCTCTTGTTACACCATTTTTGTTTTGTTTTCTAATATAATGGCCTTCTCATTCCCAGATCGCATAAACAATCCAGGACTGGAGGGTTGCAGAATTGAGTATGTGGCTAGTCAGGCACAGCTTTGAACTTGAATTGAGCCAGTTATGAAGTTACTACCTCTCTGCTCCAAAACCTACCTTTTTTGCTCTACTCAGTGACTCTGGAACTCAAAATGCAAACTACATTTCTCCTTTGCCACAAGTCAATGTCAGGCACTGTCAGTGGGGCTCGTTAGAGGGTCGGTAGCTTCCTGGAGGAGAAAGAAAGGGCTTTTCCTCTTCTTGGCTTTATTTCTCTATGGCAGCAAGTGGATCACCATGAGCTGGTCCCAGCCCAGTTCAGGAGAGCAGTGGTGGCTCTCCCACTTCTGCATCAAGGGGCCCCCAGCAAATTTCCTTTTCCCTACAGTGACTGGCCACATGTTTCCACAACGGCCGTATCCTCTGCTGCGAGGCCTGAATCTCGGCTTTGCAGGGTCCACCTTTATCTTTCCAAGTCTTTTCTTACTCATTTTGTTCTGTGTCTAGGGGTGGTAGCTGCTACCTTTATTATGCCTTGCATTCTTTTCTACCTTTTAAAAGTTAAGCATCTTTTACCTAATTAGTAATTCTTTATAGTAAAGTTTCCCTGTTGGAGTTACTGGCATACTTTCTGTGAGCCCGACTGCAGTCTAACTAATGGACTTCTAGTTCCTTCATCATTCTGAGCACAGCAGCCTATTCTGACATATTTCTTTCACTCTCTGTCCCGCTGTTTCCCTCTTCAATCCAACTTCCTTATAAGACCCACAGGACATAAAGCCAGTCAGTATGTCTCTGACTTCCGACTGTGGACAGAGTTCAGTTACATTTTACCAAGGAATGCATTAGGTGTCTCACAAATTGGTATAGCTGTGCCATATTTTATGTGTTATTAAACATTCCTTTATAGGTAAGGGGCCTCTGAAAAGTAAATCAGATAAAAATAACCAATATGGGTTAGTGAAAAAGGGAATATTTCATGAAGTTCTGTGAACACTAGAAAGATAATAAGAGAATGTCATTGACAACTTTACGTCAAAAAATTTGAAAAGTTAGATTAAATAGACAAATTACCAGAAAAATATCTCATGAAAACCAATTCATGAAAAAATAACTTGGACTGTTGCATCACTGTTAAAGGAAGTGGGTCAGTAGTGCAGGAGGCCCTCTGTAGCCCCTAGTTTCACACCCGCAGGTTCACTAACAGTGGGTCAAAAAGAGTGTGCATTTTTAAAAGATTTTCTTTGTTTATTTGTTTATTTTTAGAGGGGGGAGGGAGGAAGAAAGAGAAGGAGAAAAACATGGATGCAAGAAAGAAACATCAGTCGGTTGCTTCTCGCAAGTGTCCCAATCAGGGATCCAGCCCACAACCCGGGCATGTGCTCTGAGCAGGAATGGAACTGGTGACTCCTTGCTTTGTGGGATGACACCCAACCAACTGAGCCACACCATTCAGGGCATCAGTATGCACTTTCAATCCACAGTTGGGAATCCATGGATGTGGAGGGCCGACAATATGCATTGTTCTATGCCATTTTATATAAGGGACTTATGCATCCACAGATTTTTATATCCAGGGTGTCCTAGAACCAACCCCCTCAGATACTGAGGGGCAACTGTAACTGTTTGGGAGGGGTAAAGAGTTATATGTGTATTTTCTATTGTGGGGGGGATTGGTGCCCCCATCCTCCATACTGATCAAGGGTCAACTGTTCAACTTCTTTTCACAAGAAAGTTCCAGATTTAAGTAGTTTCAATACTAGTACTTAAGTACTAGTACTTATGCACACTCAAGAATCAAATATTTTAACCTTACCAGAATAATTCCAGAGGATAGAAAAAAGTAGGATCACTCCCAATTCATTTCTGGGGCCAGCATGTCGAGGCTGAATCTGTTGAGAAGATATCTACAGGTCAATATGGAAACGGCAGTCAATAGAGAAGAAAAACCCCAGAGCAGAGAGACTACAGAAGAACAATGTCCCGGGTGTAGTTTCAGGTATGACAAAATAGAGCAAAGAAGTGGGGTCTGGAAACCAATGGGCAAAATCCTGACAATATACAGGCTCATAGCACCTAAGAACAAAATGATAAATCAAGACCAATAATATGTAAAATAGATAATACTTCATGACCAAGTATTATCCCAGAAAGGCGTGATTGTCTGTTAATACTAAAAATAAATTGTTGAAGTTTTTCTTATTAACAGATTAAGAAAAACATATTTCAATCAATGCCAAAAAAGCATTTGATAAAAATCAAGATTAATTAATAACTTGAAAAACTCTTAACAAATGAAGAAGAGAAGGAACTAACTTTAATTGATAAAGGACTTTACGAAAAAAAACTACAGGAAACATACTTCATGGTAAAGTAGTGAACATTTTCCCTTTGGGAACAAGAAAAAGTCAAGAAGATCCATTATTGCCTCTGTTAATTCTACTGGTATTCCTGGTATTTCTGGCCCAGTAAGCATACCAGGAGTTGTTTCTCAAAATGTGTATAATTCTTTGCTTCAAGTGGCATGGGTTTATTCCAGGATTCCAATCTTAGCTAGTCACTATTGCTACCTAACATCCAACCTACAAGAAATCAACACTAACACTGAATCCCCAGATTGGTACTATTCCTCAAGGAGAACAATGAACCAGTTCGTGGCCACTCCATGGCCCATTCCATGTTTCAGAGAGCCAGTGATTTATTCTCATAAGAGAAAAACAAATTTATTTCCATTACAGATTTGTCTTTCTTGCCCTCTGGACCTCAGCCAGTATCACAGTCCTAAGGCTTACAGGATAGCATGGCATCCCAAATGAAATCATATATTACATCAAATCTGAGGACTCACTTCAGAGCAAAGGAGATGCAAGAGTGAGCCCATAATCATAGGACTTACTGGCTGTATCATATACCCTACCACCCAGAAACTCTCCATCATGGAGACCTCCTGTGCAAAACAGAGCTGCAGTGCCATCTTCTATGTGCATATGTTCATTGAATCAAAGACCAGTATATCACAGTGTCTTCAATAGAAAGAATACATGGGTTCAAAAATGAAGGCATACAAGCAAGACTTGCCTCATTTCTCATTACTCCCAATGGTCCACTAGAAAATGTATGCTTTCAGGACTGGCTATGCCCTAAAAGAATAAAAGTCCAAATATGGTGGCAAAATTAAATTATAGTAACAAAAATAGCTCCCAATTAAATTAAATGTAAAAGGACAAAGAAAATAATATTTTTGTCCTTTTTGCTGATTACTGAGCTTCTCTGTTACACTGCATTAGGTAAACTGAAGAATATTTTGTTCCTTCAACCAAAAGGGAGCCAACTAATTTATATTTATAATAGTCACTAGTAATTTCCCAAAGATAAAGAAACAGAAACAAATTATTTTTGAGCTAAGTTTTTCCTAACCTTCCATTTCCAACTAAGCACCCTACACAGCCAGCCCAACACACTGAGGCATTCACTTATCTTGGAACCACACTCCTGAGTCTGCTGTAGTTATTCTGGTCTCTCTTATATTTTTCTTTAGGAGTTGATTGGAGTAATACCATGATCAAGCCACCCCTATCCGACTTACAGCCACAGAAAGCTGATGATAAATACAGGGTGGGCCAAGAATAAGTTTATAGCTGTTCATTTGGAAAATAATACAATAATTAATAAATAATAATACAAGAATAAAGTCTGTGTTTCATGTCCTTGCAAATGTAAACCTACTTTTGCCCCACCTTGTATATGTATATATGCACATTTATGCACATTAAATGTATATGTGCATCCACATCATATATGCACTTGTACATTCCTGTCCCTGTTTCTCTGTGTGAGCACCCCACTGATGCTTGGAGGGCTCTTGCACACACTGCCGACTGCATCTATTGTGTAGCTGTATTGGTTTTTTTATTCCCCTGTCTTACGTCATGCACTGAAATATCCCTGTTTACCTGACAGATTCTGTGATAACCACTGTCCCTTTTGTGGCTGCTGAGCCTGAGGCTATGCACCATACTGGCTTTGCGGCCACACAGTCCTAGGTAATTGGCTGTACCAATTTGCCTAGCCTCGATCGGATTTTTGCTCACCTGTGAGCTGGGGCTGGTACCATCTATCTTTTAGAGTTGGCAGGGGTTGGGACTGACATGCTTAGCGTGCTTGTGGAGATTAAATGAGATATTTATAGAAGTGTGGCTTCTCCTCAGAGAACAAATGGCTCCCCAGGACAGGTTCATAGGCTTTCCTCTAATGGCTCCATTAACACTTACCTCCAGATTAATGAATGTGAAACTGGTTACAGCAACAGATGCCTGTTGTGACTATTTAGTTCGGCCTCATGAGACAAAAAGGATAGGATGTTTACCAAGAGTGTTGTTTTCTCTCCCAGCCAAGCTCATTATTGATTGAATGTACTTAGATTTAATGACTCAGATTTCTAAGCGGCACTGACGTTCCTTTCCCTGGAGAACACGCCACCACCCGAGGCGCTCAGAATTCCCTTTGCTAACTAGCCAGAGCAGAGAATACACTCCTCCATTTTTAACTACATAAAAGTAAAACAAAATACTGTTCACTGAGCACCCATTTTATGTTACGTTTGTACTAGGGTTGGTGGAATTTCTTTGTGTGGTTGGTTTTGTTCTTGCACACCTAACCTAAATAAATTCCAGGCCACCAACTGAAGTGCAAATAAGTCTTTCTTTTCTCCTGTCACTCAAGTTAGTATCTTCCTTGAACGCCCATTCTCTGTAAGTAAAAAAAATATCATATCAAGTGGCTTGAAGTTTCCTCCTGTTTCCTTCCTCCCGCCCTGGGGAAATAATTTTTCTGTCCAAGAGCCTGAAGAAGAGGAACTCTGCTCTCATTCCTGTGCTATCTCCCAAATATTTTGTCTGCTGGAGTTTTGTGGTTGCCCTCCTCCAGGTCACCAGGCCTTTAAGGAGGCCAGAAGTGATCCTTTTTATCCCCTTTGTTTTCATCCTATTTCTCCCCAGAAAAGATAGGAAACAGAGAAAATGGAAAAAAATGGCTAAATTTCAAAAACATTACTCTGCCACTCATGTTCCTCCTTCTGTCTTCATTGCATCAGTCAGGGTTTTTAGACACAAGAACACTGGCTAATTTAAACATAAAAGCAATCTATTAGATGATATGAGTAGCCCACTGGATCCCTGGGAAGGCTGGGAAAATCAGGGTTTGAATGTAGAAATATTAGGAACGACATCCAAAATTTCACAGCACAACTAGTTCATCTTCCGCAGGTACGGTCGCCACTGGCAGACACCGCTGATGCTGGACACCTGATACTACAGCCCCTGCAGGTTGGTGTAGCTTCTCGTGCTGCCTCTCCCTTACCAGGATGATTTCTGGGCAGTCTCTGCCTCTCGAATTCACTAGCTCCTGAGGCAAAATCTGTGGTGGGTGCCCAGAATCCAGCCTTGCTGCACCTTCACAACAGGAACGAAGGGGAAAGGGCTTCCACCATGACTCCCAAGATGGCTAATCCGCTGAACACAGTGGATCTGACCCAGTCTGCAGCACACCGATGTGTGCAGCACGGCCTGTCCACTGGGCCCTCTCCCGGTGCCTCCCTTCCCTGTCAGAGCTGGTTGACAGTGGATCACAATTTTCCTGTGAACATGAAGCCAACACTGCCACTGCCACCTTGCCTCCTGCCATCATTGTCTCTACACACCCCCACTTCTGAGGTGCAACTGGGTTTTGGCATTGTCTCAAGAATACACAACAAGGGGGAAGACTCAGCATCCAGGATGCTCAGGTCCCACCCCTGCTTCTCCGAGAGTTACCCAAAGGGACCATGCAGCACTCCTGGAAGTAAAGGGCAGTTGAGGTTTCACGGGGCAGGTTTGATCAATAAGCAACAGGAGGTGGGGAGAATCCAGCTCGCCAACAGCTATTTTGTTCCTGAACAAACTGCTCTGAGGTTCAGTGACTGCAGAAGGGCTCTCTGGCGATGCTCTGCAGGGCCCAGCACCCCGCGGTGTGTTTCAAGGCCATGGCTGGCCTGATAACACTTCTCCTGTACTTGCCTTGCCTCCTTTTCTGCCTCACTTCCCTTTTACTCTCACTCCTGCATCCCTGGGGTTTCAATCAAGTGTTAGCAGATAGGCTCCGCCTCAGACTCTGTGTTTCAGGGAATGCGCCAAGATGCATGAAAGAACAAGGGCATCGAAATAATCACAACGGGTACTATCTTCACCAAAACTCTAAAAGTTACATGTATTTTATAGATTGGAAACCTGAGGCTCAGAGGGGTTAAATCATTTCTCAAAGACGACGCTGCCCGGTAGTGACAAAACCAGGATTTGAAATGAAGCCAGAATGACTGCAGCTGACGTTCTGCTCCCTGCACTGTGTGTGCTGCCGATGTTCAACAGCCCCGTGGGGGGAAACAACAATGGAAAACATAGGCAGGGGCATTTCTTCTAAATTATAAAGCATCTCAAGGAGAAGTCTATGACACCAAAGAGGTTTCCTTCGCGCCCTGGTCACCAGGGCCGCAGACGGGTCTACGTGCTTATCTGACCTATTTCCCAAACCTCCTCCCCAGAGTGGAAGGGCTGCTGGGCAGGCTCAGCTTTGCAGAAAGAGCACTAGCACGGAGGTAATAGGGCAAGACACTCAGCAGCGCTTTGGGAAAGATTTAAGAAGAGGAAACAGGATGGAAGTACAACAGAACAGCCTTCAGATTTGTGAGAAGCATCATGCAGGGGCTCCCCACCCAGTGTTTGGAGGCAGGCAGACAGAGGTCCAAGTCCTGGCTCTGCCCCTTATCAGCCAAGGCAAACATTTTGTGCCTCTATCTGCTCATCTGCACAGTGAGGATATTTGTAGTCTCACTTACCCCATAGCTAAGTATTTAGTAAATACAGACAAAAGGAAAGACATGATTAGTGTTACTAGATGAAAGGGAGAGCAGTATGAAAAATTCAGCATCTTTTGACTACCTTTCCTACGTTTTGGTAATACCCTCTCTGAGCGCCGCATCTTCATAAGGTTTACCTCCCGTGCCCGTGCAGGATGACGGCATTGCCCGTCATTTATACCCACGCAGGACTTCAGCTTGGAGGTGATTAACCTAAAGAAAGAGGCCTTGCATGGGCCATTATTTTGCTGACACAGGTGACAGCACAGGGGAAGAGCTCTGTCAGGGGTGTCCAAACTTTTAGCATCTCTGTGCCACACTGGAAGAAGAGTTGTCTTGGGCCACACGTTAAATACATGGCAATTTGTAATAACAAAAAAATCTCATAACATTTTAAGTAAATTACTATTTTGCATTGGGCCGCATTCATAGCCATCCTGGGACACATGTGGCCCTTGGGCTGCTCTTTGGACACCCTGTTAGACTATCTCACCATTGCAGCAAGGTCAGGTTTCTGGCATCCAGGCGACAACTAAGAAGAGCAATGGCAGGGAAGTTTTGTTATAGTGCTTGCTCTGGAGTGTGGCTCTGAGTGTTGATTCTGAAAGCTCAGCTTAAATTCCCCATTTTCCTTCCCAAAAGAGCCAGAGCATATTCTCTCTTTGCAACAAACAATCCTTATGCAGACAAAGGAACTAACACGTATCGCACCATATTCAAGATATTCTTGTGTCATTAGCATTTTAATTTTACAAATGATGAAATTGGGGCTTGGAAAGGTTAAAAGACAAAAAATCCTGATTTAAATTATGTCTTATTTGCTTCAAATCTGGCATCTTTTCCCAAACTCCATTTTCCAAGGGAGGAAAAGACTCACGCAGGTGGGCACCTTTCAGGGAATCTGATGAGCCCAAAGCTTTATTGGGAATTTGTTCTTCGCTGGGGTCACCACCGAGCTAGGTAATCTTAGGACAGAAAGTCCAATTCTGAGAAGCTGAAAAATGTGGATTGGATTCATTTGTGAGCATGAAATGAGTTATCACAAAATAGTAATTTCCTGAAAGAGGACAAGAAGCATTTGTGCTTTAGGGACTGAGCTGCAGTGGCATGTTATTACCTGGCAATTCCTGAAAACCTTGGGTGACTCAGTAAATAATGTTACCGGTGTGGCAACCTCAAAGGATTAGAAATAACTTTCTTTGGATTCTCACAAAATCTCTTTCTGAATGTATTCCTTTAAACTCCAGAGAGCCACCTTCTCAAGCAACAGGACTATGTTAATACTTATTATGTATTTTTGATGTGTCACAACATTTTGTTTTTCGTCTTCAAAATTTGATGCAGGAAATATTTAGCTCACGGTCTGCTTGTAGGAGAGCCAGAATGCGTTACAGGCAAGAGATTCAGCAAACCACCATTTATCTGGTATAATGAAGTATGGTTACTGCATGATAAAATGCCAAGTGTTTTGTTTAATGGACAATTTCATGGAGAAACCACCATTGCTGTGCGGATGCTCTGTGAGCATCTTTTACCAACAAAGAACTGGGGAGGAATGAGGGGAAACCTTTCTTCGGCAGGTCTGGACCTGCAGAAACTAGCTAAGTTTTTTCTTTTTCAGAGAAAATTCTGCCTCTGTGAAACTGCCTCTAGGTGGCAAATTTAACAAATTGATACCCAGAACACATTGCATCTAGCTGGAAAAACTCTGAAATTCTACTAATGAATAGCATACGTCTTTTTTGTCCCTCCCTAAGTTGCCTTTCAATAATTACTAAGAGCTCCCAATTCACTACTTTTTATTCAGTTTTGGTATTTGCTTTCTTATCTCTCTTTCGGAAGTTCCATTTAGGCAGAGTATTGCTACATAACAGATGATAACATCTGTGTGTCCTCATGGTGCAGCAGGTACTGTGCTAAGCACTTCACACACATTCATATTTAATCCTCACCCACACTCTGTGAAGAAGGTGGTGTTCTATGAATGAGCCAAACAGGGCCCCTGTGTACTGACTGTTCGGCCATTTATTTCTTCACCACAGTCTGAACTCTCTCAGCTGGAAAGCCCACTGGCAACAAACTAAACTTTTTGCACATCTAATTATTTCAGAAATCTCCCAAACAAGTATATTTTCAGCCATTTAGAGCCTGGCTGTTATACATACTACACAAAACCTCACCCAACCTCTGTCAGCAAAAGAAAAGATAAACACCAGGCCATGAAGACCCCGAAGCGCTGCTGCCCTTCCAAGTCCTCTGACCCACAGAGTCCCCACTGGGAGGCTGAGGGACATCACAGAGGCATGAGACCCCTCTCTGACCTCCCTCTCACCTGGTAGCTTCCTTGCCCTCCCCACCTTCTGGATTGCTACCCAAATCCCCTGCAGCTCTGGGTGGTCTCTCGCCAGGCAAACCTGTGAAAATATACCAAATAAAGCTACTGCCACCTCATGGTCACATATTTTTCTTAGATCAGTCCCCAGATCCCTTAAACTTACTCCCTATAATTAGCAACCAGAATGGGATTTTGGTGATCAGAAAATAAGATATGGGGACACAGTGAGAAGGACAATCAGTTGGCAAAAATGCTCCTGAACAGCCACAAGTGGTCGGAAGTGAAATTTGAAATGCCTCTGCGTCTATTTGGGTAGCACTCCCCTGTGCGGTGTTGTACTCTGTATTTCTCGTGGTCTCATGAGCCTGGCCAAAAGGTAGGGCCAGGAATGGAGTGAAGCCACTCCACTGGCACTGACTTTGGCATCAGAGGCAGTGAGATGTCTGGGAAAGCTGGCCTGCCCACCCTGGTCCCCCACTAGACAGCCGCTGGACATTGTAGGACCTGTGGGCCTAACTAGGAAAAGAAGAGTGAATGCCTCCAGACCAAGGAGGAACTGCCCCAATCCCACGGTGGACTTGAGCGGGAGGAGCTGCTTCCTGCCGGGCCAGTGACGGGGTGTTAGGAGAACAGAAGTCCTTGTCCTTGGGGGCCGCTGTGGCAGGCAAATGCACCTATAAGGTGGCGCCAGCAGGAACAGGCTGAAGCCAGTTCTCTAAACGCAGCTGGAAAAGGTTTCTTTGCAAACAGGTGGCCTGCAGCGGCTGCCTGCTCACTTGCATCTGCTGTTGAGAATGCTGTCCTTCCATCTCCTCCCAGAGTAGTAAAGAGAACCCAACCCTTGGGCTGAGCCAGCTAAAGCATTACTTAAAGTGACTACAGGAAAGGAAGTTTACATTCCAGGCCCTCTCAAGACTCCAAAGGAGGTTGTTATCCAACTGACGGAGCGAAGGAGGCTCAAAGCCAGCACAGGAGACTTGGGTTAAGCCCAGCTCACAGCAGCTTCTCACCAGGCTGCCACTCAGAAAGGAGGTCAAGCTGAATTCCTGGGGAAACACACGGAAGGGAGGAACCTGGGGAAGAGGACTGGTGCCCTCTGGGGGAAAAGGAGAGCAGTACCACCATGGCAGAGAGCAGAATCATTGACTGTCCCCTTTCACAGTCCCGACCCACAAAGTAACACAAACAAGTAGACAAAGGGGGAAGGCCAGGAAGGAGGGACAGGTTTGCCTGGAGGAAGGTACGAATGTCCTCTCTCACTCTGAGACTGTCTTGTCTTCAGGCCCAAGAACCAAATGAAAAAGGGGTCGGTGCAGTTAACACATCTTGGTGCCTGTGGGTAAACAACACTCACCACAAGAGCAATGTCACCAAGATGCAGACAGGAGGCTCCTGACTTTCTCTCCTTCCAAAGACTCTTCCAAAGATATACACCCACCCATGGAGCAGTTCCCTCTGAGAGAAATCCAGGAACTAGCTGAGTGACCTAAACTTGAGGTGACTGAGGAAATACCCAGGTGTATGGGTAGGAAAGGCTGAGACACACTCTCACCATAAACCTCAGTCCTGGCACGAAGGCTTACACCTGGGATGGAGCCAACTCCCACCGTCTCCCTGAGGGGCAAAGGTTTTGCACCATACATACAGTACCCCAGCTTTGGTTTTGCACCATACATACAGTACCCCAACTTTGGTTTTGCACCATACATACAGTACCCCAACTTTGCAGGCTGCCACCTGAGCGATGGACCCCAAACCACCTAGCTCTGAGAGCCAAAGGACTTTGCATTCACAAATCTCACACGACTATGGCAAACAGACAAGAGTCACTCTCCCGTGGCTCCCCTTCTGGGCTAAGTGTAGAGGGAGCCTGGGGACACACCCATCTCTGGTTTCTCCCTCAAAGGCGTTTGACTGCAAACTCCCTCAGCTTTGACCTGAGGGTCCAACTCCTAATCAGCCTGCATTTTAGAGCCCGGTGGGGTCCTCCTGGGAACCCGACGGCTGGTGAGCACTTCCCTGCCCTCTCCTTCTGTGTTGCTGGAACAATAAAAGCAAGTTGCCAGCATCTCCTTGGAAGCAGCTTGTCCACGTATCTAGCACTAGAAATTTTCTGGCTGCCACCAGAGGGGTGAGCCTTCAAATCACTCAGCCCTATAGCCGATGTGGCTTAGCACACATGAGTCCCCAAGACCACATTAAACAACAACGACAGTATTCAAATGTGTGCGCAAGCACTGCCTGCAGCTCTCCTGCCACACCAAGCTCCCTTCATCTGTTCTGACCCCAAATTTACAGTTTTCTCTAAAACAGGCCAGGTCAACACAGGACAGGAAAGGATATTACACAACATATTTGTGAAATAAACTTAACTTTTTAATGCTTTCGTTTCCATTATCTCATTTCATCCTCATTTTGTAGCAGGGAAAGCAGTCTCTCTTTGACTCCATCTTGCTCGAGCCTGCTTTGTCTTGTTAATCATTAGAGGAATTCTGCTTCCATCTGGGTTTACAAAAATAGCCCCTCCCATTTCCCCTTTCTTCACCATAAAAGAAGCCTGAATTCTGTACTTTATTAAGAAAGATTTGAGGCATCACTGGAGCTTCCGTCTTTTTAGCTGGTGCCTTCTCGATCAATAAACCTTTCTTTACTCCTAATTCCGACAGCTTGAGTGTTGGCCTTTCAAAGCCTCGGGCACACAGACTTTACACCAGCAACAATTTCCTCTGACTTTCTCAGGGTCCCTGTAAGTATCCGATCACACATGTTTCCCATTCTTTCCTGAGAATCAATACATCACATCAATTAAATTTTTTAGTCTGCTTCAGCAGCAGAAGGAAAAGTTTTACTATATCTTAAGCTCTCAATTTCCATCAAGAAATTTGATGTATGTGGAATATATATGTATACATACATACACATATACATATATGTAAAGGGAGCATGCATATGCATGTGTGTATACATATACCTATATGTGTAGACATGTTTGTGCATAAACATATACATATGTACATACTCACATATCCAGAAAGAAGGAGAACACCTGCGAAATTCTAAACCATGTGTCATAAGAAGAAGAAGGCATTTGCACAGAGGACTGGGTTTTATCATTTTTATCTATCTTTTTGCCTCATTTCTGAGAATTAGGCTTATTCGACAACACAGCTAGAAAAGCTCACCTCTCTAAGTGGCTCTTGATTCTCACAGGCTTCTTCCTTTATCTCTTGTCCTGACCAGAGTTCTCTCCGCCAGAAGTGAAGCCCAGGTAGCATATGTGTGTGTCTGCCTACATAGGCAGACGGATGGATGACACATAGATAGTTAATTAGTAGAATACTGTATCATTGGTCAGTCAAGTAACAGCTTCCTCTGAGGATGCCACAGTTTCCAACAACACTCTGGTAATTGTGATCCGGGGATCAGACGGCCTAAGTCAGAAAGCCTGCCCTGGGGCAAGCGCTACCACCAACGCCTCTCAACAGCCAGACTCTGAAGACTGAACACGAAAATACTCCTGGTGGAAGAATTTGTGTCTCCATCAGGTTGATTCCTAGCAAAAAACAGCCAAAAGGGACAAAAGATGGCCTTTGCCCTACTTTTCAACCCTGTGTGGTTGCCTCTAAAACCTAGCTGTGAAAGAGTCTAGGGTATGCAGGTATTTACTGTGACATTTCTGCAGGTCAAGAAAGGAGGGTGGAATGGAGCTGAGTGAGCACATCCCTCTCAGCAGTAACCATTATCAAAGGGAAATTGCTGCATATGAAATAAAACTTGAACATGTCCTGAAGATAAATTTAAATTGCACAAGCAGATGGCTTACACTCCCAGTGACCTATTCTTGTAGCGTGGCTAGCTCTCTGCCAACCCACATCTATGGCCTCATGAGGAGTTCCCTGAGATGCAGACCCCTCAGCTGTAGTGCTTATTATGTACCTGGATGGATTAAAGTAGCAGGCATCTGTGAATTCACCACATTTCAGAAGAAAGTGGGGCTGGACTTCAGATATGTATGGCTGCACTGAAATGAACAAGTTGTACCTTCTGCTTCACTGACAGATGAATATAATCTTTTGTTCCATTGATAACTGGCAGACGCCTTTTACTCTTGGTATATAGGTGCACTCTTAAAGGTGTCACACTCAGCCTAATTTTATTATGTATAGGAGTTACTGAATATATAAGTATATGTGTATATATATATAGAACCTATCCATGTGTGATGTGATCTTGTGGCTCAGCTCTGGTTCTGAACGCAGACAGATACACCTGGCATTCAGAGAACATCCGTGAATAGGTCTCCCGTGGGGAATCAGGCCTGCATTGCACCTAGGCTGCTTTGAGACTTGCTTTTGCTAAAAACTCCCTCACTTTGAATTGAGGAAACATGTGTTTACTGCATATCTTTAAAGTAACTTCCTAAAATCTATGCTAAACCTCTCAAGTTTGGGTGTAACCAGTTCAACCTTTTCCCTTTACATTTGCAAATGACCTTTATGTTAAAGGGATTAGCAACATTCTTTCTTTTGTTATGGTAACCACCTAAAGCCAACCTGTGCACAGTGAAGGAGGACCCTCCTTGATGTAATCTACCTAGAATATCCATAAAAGCCTCTTGAGGCAAAGGGTCAGGCCCCTCTCTCTTGATCCTTGAGAGATCGGCCACGCATCCCTTTTTCTCCACCAGATTCCTTTAGTCCATGTGAATTTGTTTGTCACTTGTCCAGGGATATAGGACAAGCATTCCCCAACAATACACGGTCCTGCTGGATGGGACCGTGACATATATACATATTTGTGTGTGTGTGTGTGTGTGTGTGTATCTGTTTCTCTGGAGAACCATGACTGATAAACTATCACATCCTCTAAGAATTAAATTCTTTGTTTTTTAAACCCTCACCCAAGGACATGTTTATTGATTTTAGGGGTTGAGAAAGAAACATCGATATGAGGGAGAAACAATTCTCAGGTGCTTCCCGTATGCGCTCCAAACAGTAACAAACCCGCAATCTAGGTATGTGCCCTGATTGGGGATTGAACCTGCAATGTTTTGGTGCATGGAGTGATGCTCCAACCAAGGCAAGAATTAAATTCTTATAATTGTCAGATGGCCCCCTCCCTCTAGTTGCTGAATACTATGTTCAACACTCTAACTAAAGCTAATATCACATTATATCACAATTATCTGAATGCATGCATGTCTATCTTATTAGAATTTGAAATCCTTAAGGGCTGTATTGGGGTTTTACTTATTTTCTATTAAAGACATTTATTATGGAAAGTCTCAAACATCTGCATAAGTAAAGAGAACAGTATATAAACCCTTTTTCACCATCAAGGCCAATCTTGGGGGACCTATCTTACAACCCACTCTCCTGTCCTCTGGAGTTTTTGAAACAACTCCTCTTTGTTCGTATCATTTTATTGACAAATACTTCACATATCTTTAAAAGATAATTATTTTGTAAAACATAATCATAATTCTATCACCCTTGCTAGTAATTGCATAATCCACTAAGATCATTAAATGTCCAGTTACTGCTCACATTCCTTTGACTGTTTCAGAATTTTTTTTTACTTATATTCATTTGAATCAAAATTGTAATAAAGCCTAAAAATGCAACTGGCAAATATATTTCTTTTTTAACC
>VMDR010019466.1:0-18281 GCA_007922815.1 Macrotus californicus | reverse complement strand
GCATCCTGATTACCAGTGTTTTGAACTGTGCATCTGATAGGTTGGCTATCTCTTCGTCGCTTAGTTGTATTTTTTCTGGAGCTTTGATTTGTTCTCTCATTTGGGCCATTTTTGTTGTCTTGGCGCGCCTGTTACGTAGTAAGGGGCAGAGCCTTAGGTGTTCACCAGGACGGGGCGGCCACGTCGCTGCGTTGTGACGTTGTTTGTGGGGGAGGGGTCCGAGAGGGAACAATGGCGGCCGCTCCGCTCCCTGCCGGTTACCAGTCACTTTCCACACCACCCACAGTCCAACAGGGCCCCCCTGGTGCTGGCTCCGGCGCTGATCCCCAATGGGAGGGCCGTGCACACTCCAGGACCCTGTGGGTCTCTCCAACGAGCTCTCCCGTGAGGCCGGGAGTTTCTCCCGCTGCCACCGCCTCAACCACCACAGGAGTTTTCAATCAGAGGCTTTGAGGCTTCACCTCCCGGCGCCGGAACTCCGGGCCGCGGGGTCCATCCTGCTCCCGAGCCGTTCCTCCCCGTTTATCCTCACGAGGGAGTGGGACGCCCGGTCCGCAGCTGCCACCTCTCCCGGCCAGCCGCGCGCCCCCCCCCCCCGGATCCGCCAGCTGCCACCCCGCCACGCGAGTCCTCTCCGCCCCTCCTACCGGTCTGGATGTATGTTTCTTAATTTCTTGGTTGTTGGACTTCCATACGGTTTGATTTTCTGTCAGTTCTGGTTGTTTTTTCTTTTAAAATTTGTTGTTGTCCGTCTTTTGGTTGTGCGAGGAGACACAGTGTGTCTACCTACGCCTCCATCTTGGCCGGAAGTCCCCTGACCCTACTGATTTAAGGAAAAATTGGCACTGCCCCTCTGCCTCTTTGCTAGGGATGTGGCAATATCCCTTAGTGTTACAAACGCATAAGCCCTCTGCCCTGTCTATCCCACTTGAAGAGTTTATCCTGCAGAAAATGTGAACAGATGCAAAGTATACAAGGTCATTTGCTACCATGTTCTTTGTAACAGTAAAAAACAAAAACAGAAACAGTGATATGTCTGTCTACAGAGATCTTGTTAAATGAAGTTATGGCAGCCAGGAAACTAGCAATAGCACAGCTCTGCATACAGACATGGAACAGTCTCCAACACTCTCCTTACATTGTTAGGGAAAATGCAAGACTTAGAACAAAGTATGTAATATAAGCTTCTGTCAAAGTGCAGAGATAATCTACAAATATACAGCGAGTATCTCTGGGCAAATGCACAAGAGGTGGGGAACACTGGCTGCCTCTGGGGAAGGGAGCTAGGTGACTAGGGGACAGGGGGAGATGTCACTGCATCCCTTTTTGGACCTTACATGTCGTGAACCACGTATGTTATCTATTGTGTATATCATACAAAACACTACATTTAAAAATAATTTCCAAATATATACACATTATATTTTAATGAAGAGATCTGGGGGGGATTTGTACGTGTGTGTTTTATCCTCACCGGAGGACAATTTTTTCATTGCTTTTAGAGAGAGAGGAAGGGAAAAAGAGAAACATTCATGCAAGAGAGAAGCATGACAGGTTGCCTCCTGCACACCCAGGCCAGGGAACAAACCCCCAACCTAGGTATGTGCCCTGCCTGGAAATTTAACCTGCAACCCTTACGTTACAGGTTGATGTTCTAACCAACTCGACCACACCAGGCAGGGCTAATGAAAATTTTTTTAAATAATCGAAGTAAATGAAAAGGCATGGCTCCTGTTTATAAGTACCGCCTCTGGCCACTGGCAGCAGCAGAAATGGGGAATCCTCTAACTCGCCATCTCAAACGGAAGGCTGGTGTGGACAAAAAGGGGCCACACACTAAACCTGACAAGCTCAAGAGAGGCCCGCGTGGTGCTTACAAACTCAGAGACCAAAGTAACCACATGGGATGGTCTGAACTTAAAACCTCCTAACTAAACAGCCTAGGTAGTCATGTCCTAGGCTGTTGTCTTCCTTGACAAAGGTCAGTCTTTACCTTAACTGAGACTGTCTATTGTCTTTTTGCATCTAGGACAACATTCCTTTGGAATATCAAAGTAATTTCTTCTTTCTAGGCCCCTCAACCATCACACCCAAGAAGACCACAAAATACCTCATTGTTGTTATTATTATTATTATGTTCATCGTTAACCCTTAACTATCCTATGACCACAAGTGTAAAAAAAATATGTGTTGCCCTGGCAGGTGTGACTCAGCTGGTTGGAGCAGTCTCCTGTAACCAAAAGGTTACAGGTTCGATTCCAGGTGAGGGCCCATGCTTGGGTTGCAGGTCTGATCCCTGGTCCAGGTGTGTACGATCCCCAGCCCAGACGTGCAGGGGGAGTGGCTGACTGATGCTTCTCTCTCTCCCGTACTCTCTCTAAAAAAGCAATGAAAAACATGTCCTTGGGTGAAGATAAAAAAAAAAAAACTAAAGGAAGTAGGTGTCTATCTGTTTTAGTTTTTATCCAGTCTCAGAGATTTCCACACGGTGCTTTCTCCTGCTCCCTAGTCTACCACCAGTGGATTTCATGGAACCCCCTTCCGTCTTCTCCTTTGGTTCTGACGTATAAGAAAAGGTGCAGAACTGCCGTGCTCTGGAGCATTTTGTCAATCTGTTGAGATTTTGCTTCCCAGCAGTTGTCATCAGTTTGGCTCAAATAAACTCATAAAAGTTCTCTACAGGTTTAAACATTTCTTACGTTGACACTGTTAAAGGTCTAGTGGAGGTTTAAGTGCCAAATTCTCTTTGTTCTCTGGGTATTTGCTCACACTGCTCCCTCTACCTGGGACACCCTCC
The DNA here is from genome assembly GCA_007922815.1 of Macrotus californicus. Lineage (NCBI taxonomy): Eukaryota > Metazoa > Chordata > Mammalia > Chiroptera > Phyllostomidae > Macrotus > Macrotus californicus. The sequence goes on along the minus strand of VMDR010019466.1, from coordinate 15,484 downwards.
TGTGTCCTCTGGGATGCCTGGCTGAGTCTATGTTCTCCCCACCTTGGATGGGGCTTAGATATCACTGTCTTTGGGAGACTTCCCAGGCCACTGCCCAGTGCCCCCTGAGCCTACATCAGCTGTGGCTCCCGTGTCCCCTCAGTGCTGTTCCCATCACAGCACCTGTCATTCTGCCTCTTGGTCGCCTGGACATGTGTTCTCCCCTTGCCCCCACACTCGGTGAGGATGGAGGGCAATTGTAGTTTGTTCACAACTGTCTCCCCACATCTCAGCCCGAAGACGCTGCTCACTAAAGACAGAAGGAATCACAAAGTGGGAAAGTGAGGGTAAAGGGGGAGGAAAACTACATGCCCCTTCTCCCCTCTTAGCTCCACCCTTAGTCATCTCACCTCCCTGGCTTCTTTCCTTCGCTGCTCTCACCAGCTGTGAAATCCTCTTGTTCATTCACGAGACAGCTGGGCCTGTCTCCTTCACCTCTCTATTCCCAGCCCCTACAGGCCTGGCACAAAGTAGGTGTCTAATGTGTATTGGTTAAATTTCCCAGCCCCTACAGGCCTGGCACATAGTAGGTGTCTAATGTGTATTGGTTAGATTTATTAATTAACACTGCACAGTGAGAAGGAGGCAAGAGAGAATCAGTGAAATGAATTTAGTCCTGAAACACTGGTTCAATGGGTTCTCGGTGGGGCCTGCAAAACTGGCAGTTTTTAAAAGTGGCCCAGGTGACTTTTAAGCGCAGCAGGAGTTGAGAATAATTTATACATGTTTAGTAAAGACTTTGGATTTTTCTGTGAAGACAGAATTACATTGACTGTCAGAGACGCCAACTTGAATCTCAGGAACCTTCCTGCACCAGGCCCAGCAAGGCGAACCAACGGATATGAATGCAGGATGGGGAATGGTGGGTGGGCAGGGGGTTGTCTTGCTCACCCAGAGAATGGGAAGAGGGGGTCCAGGTGGGGCTGGCGCTGGGGGACGCATCCTGCCAAAAACGCATCTTGGCGCCATCTAGCGCCCACTGGAGGCTCTGCAGTTGCGGCACGCTGAGCTGGCGGCGCTGGGCCTCGGTCACAACCGCGGCGTTCTGGGGACCCAGAGCTGCAATCTGATCCGCTGAGAGCTCCTGCAGGGGCAAGGCGGCAGCGCTGTCATCTACCATTTTATGCTCATCTGTGTAGTTTGCCCTTAAAAATCAGATCATCTTTTGGTAGCGATATTTTGGTCTTTTTGCTACCAAAATTAATATATTTTTTAAATGGAAATTTCCAAGAATGGAAAACCAGGCTGACTTGCCATCGTAACCACTAAAAATAAAGCAAAAGAAATAAAAACAACAGGGCTGACTGGTGTGGCTCAGGGGGCTGGGTGTCCTCCTGCAGACAGAAAGGTCTTGGTTAGGTTCCGGTCAGGGCACATGCCTGGGCTGCGGGGCCAGGTTCCCATTTGCGGGCCTGTGAGAGACGATCTATCTTGAGGTTTCTCTCCCGCATCATTGTTTCTCTCTTTCTCCCTCCCGCCCCCTCTCCCTAAAAATAAATAAATAAAATCTTTTTAAAAATGAAAACGGAATTCTAGCTAGCTTTGTTCGCTACCAACAGCTGACCCTGAGGCCTTGAAAAGAAAAAGAGGGGATTTAAATGTGTTACAGAGGTGCGGAGGACATCTTAGCTGCAAACTGAGACACGGAGGCGTCCTCCTTAAGCAATGAGCGCCAGAGGAGAGTTGACAGTGAGCCCGCCACCTCTCCTTGTGCGCGTTAACCTTGCTCAGCGCAGCGCACAGCGCCTCCGCAGTGCTTCTGGCGGGGACGAGAAGTGCAAGCGTAAAGGCCACGGGTCTGCACCTGTGCTCCAGCTCCGCCACGCCCAAGCGACGTGAAACTGGGCGATCTGCATGACCTCTCCTGGCTTTTGGACGAGATGCGGGATGGCACAGGGGACTCATCTCCTCCGCATATTCCGATGTTTTTGTATGAGTGCCAGAGCACCGTGAATCCTCGGAGGAGGGAGAGTGCGGGATCTGTTAGTGATGTCTGCCCTGGACACTGGAAATGGGGAATTCTTTGGTGCGCTCTGTGTCTTTGGGAACCCCAAACAAGAGGCTTCTGGGATCGCTTCAGTCAGAGGACTTGGTGACTAGCTCCAGAGGGTCTGGAATGAGATGGGATGGCAGGATTCTGCATTTGTGGGAAGGCCTCTAAAGTCATCTGGCTTGTTTTCTAAGGGCCCAAAAGATTCCGAGAAAGAGGGTCAGAATCTATCGCCCCTTCCTCTTCTCCTTCACCCCTTTTCCTGCCTAGGGAGAAGTGTTCCTGGATGCGTGTAGACTCTTTCCTGCCCCCTCCAGGACACAGCTCAAGCTCCTCCTGAATGTGGCCATGAGGCCTCTGTGCCCTGGGCCTGCCAGTCTCTCCAGCCACTTCCCCCAGCACTCTTCACTCAGGAGAATGACCAGCTACGTGTGCGGCACCCCTGGGTCAGCCCCTCTGCCATGCTCTTCCTTCTGCCTGGACACTGCTCCTCCCTCTCTGCCTCTCCTGCAAGACTCAGCACCACCTCTTTTCCCTCGCTGTCCCTCACCCCACACGCACAGCACAGGTGTTCTTCTGGCTTCCACCTTACATCTACCAGTAACAGAGTCTATAATAACAATTATCTATTTTTCTAGTGTGGGTGACTTGTCACCCACAACCCAGACTGAATATCTAGGCCTACAGCACTATGTTTAAAAAAAAAAAAATTCAAAGTGGTTGCCAACATTTAATTATCAGGACATTTCACAGTGAAAATGGAGACTTCTGACTTCCTCTTTTTTTTAAAGATTTTATTTACTTCTTTTTAGAGAGGGAAAGAGAAGGAGAGAGGGAGCAAAACATCAATGTGTGGTTGCCTCTCGCGCACCCCCAACTGGGGACCTGGCATGTGTCCTGACTGGGAACTGAACCAGCGACCCTTTAGTTCAGAGGCCTGCGCTCAATCCACTGAGCCACACCTAGGGCTAGGTGTGGCTTTTTCAAAAAAAAAAAAAAAAAAAAAGGAAGATCCAACAACCCTGGGCCCACATTGTCACATTATATTGATGATGTCCCACAGATGAGAATTAGCCCTGGTGGGGGCTCAGTTAATTGAAACATCATCCTGTACACCAAAGGGTTGCGGGTTTGATCCCCGATTGGGGCACACAGGGGAGGCAACCAACTGATGTTTCTCTCTCAAATCACTCTCCCTCTCTACTCCCCCCACCCCACTTCCTCTTTCTCTGAAATCAGGAAACATATCCTCAGGTGAGGATTACAAAATAAAAACAAATAGAGAAGTAGCCTCCCCACCTAGATAGGACTCTCTGGCTTACTTCCACCCCTACCCAGCTCACTGCACTCCTTAGCTTATCTTCCAGGCCCCTGAAGACACTGTTGGACCCCTTCCCCGGTGCATGCCCAGGTGTGCCTAGCCTTCAGCCTACCGCAGTGCAGGTGCTCAATAGGAATTTCTGGAATAAATGCTGGAGCCAGGAAGCAGCCACAAACGGCACTCCAAACAAGACCATAAGAAAGTGCTCAGCAACGTGCCAGCGTTCAGAACCAAGCTGCCTGTCCCACAGGGCTCCCCAGAGGGGAAGCTCAATGGCCTTCAGGACTATTTATTCTTCAAAGCAACTACTGTGCCCTCTCTGCGCTGGGAGCTGTCCTGAGTATTTAAACGGTTCAGGATCTGCTGTGCGTCTTATGATGTGGCATCACGGGAGTCTGTCTAAGCTCATTTGTGTGTCTTATCCAGTTGTGTGGGACAGAATGTGTTCCCAACTCACCCAGCAAGCAAGAACATCAGGGTCGGTCCCCGTCAGAGCAGGCTGTCCCAGACAAACACTCCCCTAATCTTGCACACGGATGGGAAGCAAGGACCTCTCACCGGATACCCTGCTTCCTTAACTTCAGTTGGTCCAATTCCACCCTCTCAATTTTTTCCATAGTAGTTTGTCACCTGCCCTGCTGTGGTTTTAAAAATACTTTTCTTTAAGTCAATTCAAGTGTTTTTGCTGAAATATATTTTAAAAGGAAATATCCAGGTCCACAATCCCCCATCTGCAATTCTGAAGTCCTAAAAAGAGTCTTCAAATTGAAAGTTTTTTCTAAAGTTTAAGACAAAGTTATTTGTTAGCAAAACCTGACCTGAACTGATGATGTGAGGCCATTTATATAGTCTCTATTTATTCCAGTTGGTGAGACTTGCCACCAGTTTCTTAGAAGAGACACTAATGTGTTTGCCTATAGGAACTTTCCAAGACACAGCCATACAGTGCAGTCACATAGTGATCTTTCTAAAATCCAGAAAATCCTGAATTCTGAAGCTGTCCCCAAGGGTTTGGCATAAGGGAACATAAACTTGTCATACCATCATAAATAGAAAATTAGTGCCACTCGCTATGAAAAGAATGCGACCATAAAAATAAATACAGGTAAAACATTAGTTAAAATTTTAAGAAAAAAACCTTTAAAAATCCTGAGGTTATCTTGTGACTCGTCCTCTGTCAGCATACAGCTCTCCTCTGGCACTGTGAGCAGAAGCCCAGTTGTGCCCCTAGAATACAAGGCCTGCCATCTGCTTCCTGCTGTGACATGAAATGGGGTCAAGCTCCCATTCTCCTTCAGGAACTGAGGACCTACTTTGAATATCTCATCAGGAAGGCATCTGATTGCTGATGGCTGGAAATACGGCATCAAATCCCTGTCAAGCACTCGGAGCTCTTCCTTAGTTAATCCAGCTGGGGAGAAAAAGGAACCATGAGGGTTTAGTTCAAGCCAGCAGAATTCTACCTATTTTATTAATGATGCTGCAGAATGCACAGATCTGCGTGTTTGAGGCGCGCATCATTCCTTACAGAAGGCTCTGAAAATCACACTGGGAACTGAGTTCCCTAATCAACTCAGAAAAAAAATTGGGTCACATTAGCCCAGATTGGTCTCCTACAATAAAATGTATACCCACAAGGTGTATTTTCATATCGTGTACAAACCAATTTAGGAGCCAATTCAATCACATTCTAAATCACTTTCATGTGCACAAAGCCACCAAGAGAGCTTATTCAAACGGCAGATTTGCAACCCCACCATCTGCAACTTCGTGTGCTGAAATCTAGGTTTCACTGTAACTATACAGATGTTTGCTACACACGACCAAGGATTTTTTTTTCTGTTCCCAGATTTAGCATCAGAAAAGGAGAGAAAGGCATGTTCAAGGTGCCTCTTACCTGCAATGGTTCCGAGTTCCTGCAAGACAGAGCCAGACCATTCTGTGGGATCCCCAAACACAACTTCTGCCTTCCTCTTGAACTCTGCCAAGACATGGGTGCTGCAGAGCAGGTTCCCAATTCTGGCTATGATCACCCTGGTTAAGAGGTAGGGTTATAGTATGAGCCTGGAAGACTCTCTAGCCAAAAATGGTGGCAGAAGTTAGGTCAGCTCAGCATCAAAGAAAGATCCAGCTAAGCCCACTCCATGTTTTAGGTCAGAAGGTGGCCAAACATCAGAAGCAGAGGACATCTTGCTTTAGGAACAACCCACAGATCACTTTGCCATTTTGCACACTAGTGTTTTGGTTACCTGAATTCTGAGATCTTTATAAGTGAGATTTCAGTGATATTCATGCCACATAGGGTTGCACCAAGTCCTACCAAGTGGAAGCTCTTCAGATCCTGGATGCGATAGCCTGAATCTTCCAGGAATCCTTGCAGGATGGATTTAGCCTATGAAAATAAGGAAGGCTAGGAGATGAACTATCTAGGGATGATTGAGACCACAAGGCCTGAGGGGATCACTCAGCAGCCTCTTAACTGACCCCCTATCCCACTCCTCCACACACGCTCCCCATTCCAAACCACTGTAGCCACGGCATTCAGGCTAATCTCCCCGAGTCTGTGCTCTCAGCACAGAGGTGTCTTTCGACAGTGAAGCTCTTGTAGCCTTCACCAACGTTAAAGGGAGAATGTCTTGTGTCTATGTCTGCTGGCTCATTTCCTTCAGTACTCATGATCTTCAGACAGCTTGGACAGTTAAATTCTTGTGCATCAAGATTCAAACTTTTCCAACATCTGCTTCCACAACTTTCTGACAGAACTGTGTAATCTTTTGCATTGGCTCAAATCAGTTCTTCCATCTGAAATGCCATTTCTTCACTCCCACTGTTATAATTCAACCATCCTTTTCTTTTGCAGGTTCAAGTCCAATGTCACCTTCTTCGTTAAGTCTTTCCTGACTATCTCAGCCAGAATGAATTTTTCTTTCTCTAAGATCCTACAGAAAAGTTTTGGACTTCCGGCCAAGATGGAGGTGTAGGTAGATATACTGTGGCTCCTCACACAACCAAAAGAAGGACAACAACAAATTTAAAAATAAAAAACAATGAGAACTGACAGAAAATCGAACTGTATGGAAATCTAACAACCAAGGAGTTAAAGAAGAAACATTCATCCAGACTGGTAGGAAGGGCGGAGATGGGCAGTGGGCAGAGAGTACTCATGGCAAGGTGGTGGCTGGAGGACCAGGCAGTCACACATCTGCATGTGAATAAACCGGGAGGAACAACTAGGGAGTGAGACAGACCACACAATGCAGGGTTTCAGTGTGGGGAAATAAAGCCTCAAAACCTCTCACTGAAAAAACCTGTGGGGATTAAGGTAGGGGGAGAAACTCCAAGCCTCACAGGAGAGTTCATTGGAGAGACCCACAGGGTCCTAGAACATACACAAAATCTCCCACCTGGGAATCAGCACCAGAGGGGCTCAATTTGTTTATAGGTAGTGGCAGAAGTGACTGAAAGCTGGCAGTGAGCTGAGCAAGCCGCATTGTTATTTCTCGGACCCCTCCCCTGCACACAGCATCACCATGCAGCACCATGTGTTGCCTTGCCCTGACAAATACCTAAGGTTCTGGCCCTTACTATGTAATAGGTGTGCCGAGACAAAAAAAAAAAAAAAAAAAAAAAAAAAAAAAAAAAAAAAAAAAAAAAAAAAAAAAAAAAAAAAAAAAAAAGCCCCAAATGAAAGAGCAGATCAAAGCTCCAGAAAAAATACAACTAAGCGATGAAGAGATAGACAACCTATCAGATGCACAGTTCAAAACACTGGTAATCAAGATGCTCACAGAATTGGTTGAGTGTGGTCGCAAAATAGAGGAAAAAGTGAAGGCCATGAAAAGTGAAATAAAGGAAAATGTACAGGGAACCAACAGTGAAGGGAAGGAAACCAGGACTCAAATCAATGGTGTGGACCAGAAGGAAGAAATAAACATTCCACCAGAACAGAATGAAGAAACAAGAATTCAAAAAAATGAGAAGAGGCTTAGGAACCTCCAGGATGTCTTGAAACGTCCCAACATCCGAATCATAGGGGTGCCAGAAGGAGAAGAGGAAGACCAAGAAATTGAAAACTTATTTGAACAAATAATGAAGGAGAACTTTCCCAATCTGGAAAAGGAAATAGACTTCCACGAAGTCCAGGAAGCTCAGACAGTCCCAAAGAAGTTAGACCCAAGGAAGCACACACCAAAGCACATCATAATTACATTACCCAAGATTAAAGATAAGGAGAGAATCTGAAAAGCAGCAAGAGAAAAGGAAACATTACCTACAGAGGAGTTCCCACAAGACTATCAGCTGATTTCTCAAAAGAAACCTTGCAGGCAAGAAGGGGCTGGAAAGAAGTATTCCAAGTCATGAAAGGCAAGGACCTACATCCAAGATGACTCTATCCAGCAAAGTTCTCATTTAGAATGGAAGGGCAGATAAAGTGCTTCCCAGATAAGGTCAAGTTAAAGGAGTTCACCACCACCAAGCCCTTAGTATATGAAATGTTTTACTTATCTAAGAAAAAGATAAAAAATACGAACAGTAAAATGACAACAAACTCACACTATCAGCAGTTGAACCTAAAAAAAAAACCCAAAACTAAGCAAACAACTAGAACAGGAACAGAATCACAGAAATGGAGATCACATGGAGGGATATCAGCGGGGAAGAGGAGTAGGGGAATAGGGGAAAGGTACAGGGAATAAGTAGCATAAATGGTAGGTACAAAATAGATGGTAGGGGGGGATTAAGAACAATATAGGAAATGGAGAAGTCAAAGAACTTATATGTACAACCCATGGACATGAACTAAGGGGTGGGAGATGTGGATGGTAGAGGGTGAAGGGGTATAAAGGGGGTGGGGGAAGGGGACAACTGTAATAGCATAACCAATAGAATATATTTTTTAAAAAGATCCTACAGAAATATGTTTGCCCCTTACTCTTCCATTCCAGAGAGCAGTACATCAAATGCTTTGGTGTTGAAAACCACACAGGATCTCTTCAATGAATTTTCATATAAGGGCGCTGATGTGTAGGGCTCCTGAAATTGTAGCACAGTGGCCATTCATTATTCATGACTTTCCTGGAGAGCATTTTCAGTTCTAGGGGTGATTCTATGGCCCGGTCCTAACCAGTCAAGTCATCTCTTAGTCTGACTTCAGTAATTGGTCCATGACTGGGCATGTGATCTAGTCAAAACCTACCAGGACTTTAGCTGGAATACTTAGGAGAGCCAAGCCTTCTTTACTCTGGACTGGACCTGGGAAGGATAAACACCTGAATCTGCTAGAACTCACCACATGGAAAGAGCCTGCCTCTGAATAAAGCCAACAAAATGAAGGCTGGGTCAAAAATGGTGAGAGACAGAGTCCCACCATTTTTAGAGTCCCTGGATCTAGCCACACCTAAATTCTACACTTGAACTTTTTAGCTATGGAAATCAATAAATTCCTTTTCTTGCTCAAGAAAAGCCACTTTGAGTTGGGTTTTCTGCCACTTGTAACTAAATGAGCCCTGTTGTATCTCATCTGCTTATGTTACACCTGAGGAAGGATCCAAGTCAATCCACTGGAGATGAGCTGTATGATAAAGTCTGGCTCCCTCGGTGACTATGAGGGCAGGTGCAAAAGATTTACTAGAGGATAAGAGCTCACAAGGCAAAGGTGGGGAAGAGACAGCCAAGGATGGACATTTCTTGAATGAGAGTGAGGATCACAGGGACATAGTGAACATTCCATCTTCCTTTGACATCAGCCCATCCCCATCACACAAATAACATTATCACAGTGCTGAGAGAAAGTTTTGGCAAAGATTGTGATGTGTTAAAAAAAAATTGCGGTTATGTGGCAATGGGATTCCACTTTTCATGTGGCTGGTGCTTTCCTATTTCTCTGGTCTGTTTAAATGCTACCTCTTCGAAGATTGCCTGAATTCCCTCATCTCAAGTGGCCCCCTTATCTACCAGTTCCATGAGCACCTTGCCTATTTTATGCTTATCATACATCACAATTTAAACCATTTTTTCCTTTTAATCACTCACTTTCTCATCTGTATCACCAAGTAGAATCCCCAAAGACACACACCGTATCCAGCTAGTTCACTGTTGTACCCTCAGCACCTAGCGCAATGCCTGGCACACAGTAGAGAGTCAATAAGTACTTGATGAATGAAGAATGAATGAACAGCTGCGCACGTGATCTATGGAAGTTGTAGGAGTACACGGTAGGCAACATGTACTCCTTGAAGATGGCATCCGATTGCTGCTTTCATATGCTGGATTTGCTTTGGGGAGATTTCCCATGTTTCTGCAAATCAGATTGGTCTGTGTCTTCAGGAAGCTGCCCTCAATGATTACCAAGCTGACAGGTTCTACAGAGGAATTTTAGTAACACCACATTCAGACTTCAATGTTTTTGGCACTTAATATGCACTGAAAATAATAGCTAATAATACTGAACACCTACTGTATGCCAGCACTTCAAATATACCACCCCATCTAACCGTCACAACTACCGTATGGAGTATTAATATTATCCCTATTTCACAGACAAGGAAGCTGAGACACAAAGAGGTTAAGTAACAAAGCAAAGGTTACATAGCTAGTAAGTAATGGACCTAGGATGAAAACCCAGGCAGTCTGGCTCCAGAACCTGTGTTCTTAGCCAGTGAAAACATTCGAGTTGGAGAAAAGATGGAAACGAACTCTTTTTATTAAGTCTTCACAGTCAGGTTTCACTAGTTGATTCATAGCAATATGTGCTCCCCCAAATATCAGGCATGCCCATTTTAAAATGAAAGTGCAAAAATACAATTCAAACAAAATTACTTTGAAGATGAGATATTTATTTCTTTATTTTTATTGTCGACACTATTACAGATGTCCTAATTTTCTGCCCCCACCCCTTGGCCCACCTCCAAATGACCCCTGCCACCCTCCCTCTGGCCATCACCACACTGTTGTCTTGTCCATGGGTTATACAAGTATGTTCTTTGGCTAATCCCTCCACCTTCTTTCATCTAGTCCCCACCACTCCCCTCTGACAGCTGTTAGTCTGTTTCATGTGCCCATGCCTCTGTTTCTATTTTGTTCAGCAGTTTATTTTGTTCATTAGATTCCACACATAAGTGAGATCATATGGTATTTATCTTTTTCTCACTGGTTTAATTCACTTAGCATAATACTCTCCAGATCCATCCATGCTGTCACAAAAGCTAAGATTTCTTTCTTTTTACGGCTGCAAAGTATTCCACTGTGTAAATGTACCACAGCTTTTCCTATCCACTCATCTACTGATGGGTACTTGGGCTGTTTCCAGATCTTGACTACTGTAAATAATGCTACAATGAACATAGTGGTGCCTAAATTCTTTCACTTTGTGGGGTTCTTAGGATATATGCCCAGAAGTGGAATTGTTGGGTCAAAAGGCAGTTCTCTTTTTCATCTTTTGAGGAAACTCCATACTGTTTTCCACATGGCTACATTAATCTGTATTCCCACCACTGCATTCCCTTTTCTCCACATCCTCATCAACACTGGTTGTTGATTTATTGACAGCAGCCACTCTGACAGGTATCAGGTGATATCTCATTGTGGTTTTAATTTGCATCTCTCTGATGGCTAATGATGTTGAGCATTCTTTCATATATCTATGGGCCCTCTGTATGTTCTCTTTAGAGAGGTGTCTGTTCAGGTCCTTTGCCCATTTTTTAACTGGATTGTTTGTCTTCCTGGTGTTAAACTGTCCTTGCCACTGGAACCTAGAAAATGCAAGTTCAGCCTGTCAGGTAACAAGCCAACACATGTTTAATTGAATGACTGGACCAGTGCATCTGTAATGGCTCCAAGACAATTAATACTAACACTTTTAGGCAACAACAACCACTGAAAATGAATAACTGTAACTTTCGATCTCTCTGTTCATGCTGCTGGCTTCTAGAATAGGTTCTTTTTTTTATGCTGGTTTTTAAACTGAACTCTCTGTTAATGTATGTCCACCAGGTCTATCAATCTAGAAACATACATTTAAGGGTTTGGTTGGAAATTAAATTTGAGGAACTGAGTGCAAATGATATACACAAATGTTAGTTTTTCATATCCTCTTCGAATATATTGACGAATCTCACTGACACCCATGGAAATTAAAATTGTTGCAAAAGGAAAGAGATACTCTAGCTCCCAAGTTGGGCATTGTTTTTGTTTTCTCCCAGACTGTGAATAGAATGGTTTTTAATATAGGAAATGTGATGTAGCACTTCTCAAACCACTCAAAACCAGTCCTAGAGCCCCAGGACTATAGAACACCAGTGTGGAGAACACCTCGGATTTCTAGGTCTAACCTCACAAATGAGGAGATCCTTCAATTGCCAGGAAGAGAAAGTGTGATGATGGTGGTGATGATGGAAATGATGAGGATGATGATAGTGATGATAGTGGAGATGATGAGGATGATGATGGTGGTGATGATGATGGTGATGATGATGATGATGGTGATGATGATGGAGATGATGATGGAGATGATTAGGATGATGACAGTGGTTAGATGATGATGGAGATGATGGTGGAGATGATGATGATGGAGATGATGAGGATGATGATGGTGATGATGATGATGGTGATGATGATGGAGATGATGATGGAGATGATGAGGATGATGACAGTGGTTAGATGATGATGGAGATGATGGTAGTGATGACAGTAGCAATGATGACAATGAAAACCACTGATTTTTATTGAATGCTACATATCAGGGATTGTTCAAAGTGTCTTACAAGTATTAACTTTTTTTTTAAAGATTTTATCTATTTAGAGAGAGACAAAGGGAGGGAGAATGAGAGGGAGAGAAACTTCAATGTGTGGCTGCCTCTCACACACCACCTACTGGGAACCTGGCCCGCAACTCAGGCACGTGCCCTGACTGGGAATCGAACCAGTGACTCCTTTGGTTCACAGGCTGGCATTCAATCCACTGAGCCACACCAGCCAGGGCTGTATAAAGTTATTTAGTCCTTGTGGCCAGTACCTCCACATTGCCCAACTCCAAGGGACACAATGCACACTGTGTCCAATTTGAATGGTGCTGCTCAGAGTTACGTGGCATGACGATCCTGAGTACACAAGCTCATGAGAGTGGGGAACATGCATTGGTTTGCCTGCCCAGCATCCATTCTTCCTTTCTTTGATGACACCATGCCTTTGACCAGTCTAACAAATTATTGGGTTGGCCAAAAAGTTTTTTCTCTGTAAGATGGCTCTAGTAGCACTTAGTTGTCTATCACTTCATTTGAAACAATTTTGTTAGATTGTATTGTGACAGGTGTCATATCAGCATACATTTAAAAAAACATCAAAATTGGTGAATTTTTGTACAGCCATTTTAATATTAAAGATGGAAGAAAATAAGGAACATTTTTGGCATATTATGCTTTATTATTTCAAGAAAGGTAAAAATGCAACAGAAACGCAGAAAAAGGTTTGTGCAGTGTATGGAGAAGGTGCTGTGGCTGATCAAACGTGTCAAAGGTAGTTTGTGAAGTTTTGTGCTGGATATTTCTCACTGGGTGATGCTCCACAGTGGGGTAGACCAGGTGAAGTTGATAGTGATGAAATCGAGACATTGAAATAATCAGCACTATACCATGCAGGTAATAGCTGCATTAATCAAAATATCCAAATTGATAAAGTTATTGGTGAGAATGAAAAAAGTCTTTTATTTACGGAAAAAAAACATATGGACTTTTTGTCCAACCCAATACCACAAATTCAGTGGGTTAACACAACACATTATCTTCTCTTACAGTTCTGGAGGTCATTAAGTCCTAAAATGGATCAGCAGGGTGTGTTCCTCCTGGCAGCTCTAGAGATAATCCGTTCCCTTGCTTTTACTAGCTTCTAAAGGCTGTCTGCACTCCTTGGCTCACAGCCACCCACAACCAGCAGCACAGAGCCTTCAAATCTCTGTGTGTCCCTCTGCTTCCATCATCAGATCACCTCTGTCTCTGTGCCCGCCCCCCCCCGCCGGCAGCCACCTCCTTTTAAAAGAACCCCAATACTTACATTGGACTCACTGGATAATTTAGTATAACTCCCCATCTCAAAGTCCTTAAATTAATCATATCCACAAAATCCCTTTTGCCACATAAAGTAACAGGTTCTAGATATCTGGACGCGGGCACCTGTGGGGACCTTTATGCAGCCTACGGTACACCATTTCCCACTCTTAGTTCATATGCACATGGTAAGATGGACTCCACTCCCTGACCAACCAACATATTCTACCCCTGACCAACCAACATATTCTACCCCTGACCAGAGTGACTGTTCAGGAGAGGCAATTACATGATTGCAGTCAACGCTGGGACTTTCCCAAATATTAATGAGAGAGAGGCAGTTTTTTGTGGGATTTCTAGTTAATTCACATGTAAGCCTAGTGCTAAAGACCACTGAGGGAGGACCGCCTGAGAATGCAGATAACACAGAGCAGCTAAGATCCCCCCTTCTAGCAACATAATGGATTAACTTCCCTCCCAATTGGAACAAATTCTGAAGAGATTTCTTTAGCACGTGAAAGATGAATTGCCCCCTCCCATGAAAAACAAAAAGAAAATTGAAGAAATTACATAAAATAGCAATATTCAGACTTTGGACAACAAGGAGCACAGAACTCTATTCCTGAAAAAAGGAGAGCAAATAAGGCAAACCCTAAAATTGCCCTTGCTCAATGCCCAGAGGCAGTTTCTAGGCCATGGAGTGGGAAAGGGAACCCAAACAATCCCAGCGGTCCAGCGAAGCTGAGGATACAGAGGTCCAAGTTCAGAGAGGTCAGGGAACCTATAATTTGCAGGGAAGTACTGGAGAGGAAAGAAGCACACAGACAGAGCTTACTCCAGAAATCTGTAGGGAGGTTTCCTCAAGTCTGACTGAGAACTGACCTACACAGGCCGGAAGTAAAACTACACATAAGTATCAGAACAAGGCATCAGAAAGCAGTGGGGTGGACAATTCCCAGAGCTCATACAGAGCTGGAAAGAGTTCGCATTCCCACCAGCCAGAAGGGAGAGGTCTCAAAATACGGAGAGCGTTACTCGGTAGTATTCTCAGAAGAACCATGTCTCAGTCATTGGGATAAACTAGTCACAGAATAAAAGTCACTCCACACTCTCCCTACTCAATCTCAAAAGGAGACCCCCCCCCAAATCAAACTGATCGGAAGGTAATTTAAATGTATGTCAGAATAAAGCCCAATAACTCTTCAAAGGAGTATAACTAAATCAAACTCTCAAAAATACAAAGTTCACAATGCCCATCAGCCAGTCAACATTATTAGGCTTGCAAATGAGAAAACATGACCCACAATTAGGAGGAAAATTGCTAAATAGAAACATATTAAAAAGTGACAGTGATGATGGAACATTGAAAGATCCAGGAGCATCTACCTACCTGTCCTGAGGTCCATTCTGACTGCTGGCTTAGGGAGGCCACAGTGTCGATGGAACTGAGATCCAGCTGCTCCAGCTCACTCTCACTGAGAGCCAGAGCAATGCGGCCGAGCGAGACAACATGGTATTCCCGCCAGTGAGAGGGCATGCCCCAGACCTTCAGACGGAAAAAAAGCCAGATTAGACTGATCATTACCGAAAGTGTTTAAAACAGACATAGAGTAAATCTCTTTAATACATAAAGTTCTTTTGTAAGTCAATTAGAAATATGACTATATTTGTTTTAAAAAATAGACAATACGGCATAAACAGAAAATTCACAAAAGAAGAATAAACATATGGGGGAAATTCAGTCATGGTCATAATTTTAAAATGTACATTAACAACAATCAAAAGATACCATGTTGGCTGGTGATACTGATAAGGAGTAAAGAAAATGACTGTTTATGGTGCTGGAAAGATATGGGGTAAAGGGTACACCCATTCGCTGATGTTGAGAATATAAATTGGTACAGGCTCTTTAGAGGAAAATTTGGCTGTATGAAATGAAAGCTTTTAAAATATTTAGACTCTTTGACCTAGAAATTTCACCTCTGGGAACTTAACCTAAGTAAATAACGAGACAAGGACCCAAAGAAATATGTACAAATATAAGCCTTGAGGCATTAAAAAATATAAACAATCTAAAAGTCTAATTGAAATTAA